>SJJU01000504.1:0-118341 GCA_012932125.1 Conopomorpha cramerella | reverse complement strand
TCAGTCTCTACGAGTACTTAAGCGACTTTCTGTCTTAATATGTCCAGTTCCTAAGACCACGATTGTGGTTCATAACAATTGAAAATCAATTGTGTCTGGAATCTCCGTACTCGTAGGATTAAGTTGTTACGTAATAATGAACAGCATCTTAACGTTTTATATAAATATATTGACTAGGCCATCGCACTAAGTAACTTAATTTACACGTGTTTTCATGAACATCAACATCAACTTTTTACCATAGAACAACTGAGTTGCGACACTTGTTTTTTTTGACAAGTATTGTTTTTGATGGGATTGTTATTTCTAGGTCTATAATACTAAGACAGTTATCATAATTTTATTCTATGATCATAAATTTGTTTCGAAGATAAGCAGATTTTAGGTAAGCACATAATATACCTAGATATCGAGGTATAACGGCACATGATCGACTAAAACTGACTTTACTCAATACAAATTAAGTTTGATTACACAAATACAGCCAAATTTGCGACGTAGTTTTCACGATCTGTATTTTTCCTAAACGTGATCATGGCAGAAAAAGGAAACGACTAGCGAGCGTCTGGAGCCTAGTAGTTAGGTATTTGGATCTGCAATCATGAGGTTGTAGATTCGAAACCTGCTGAAGTAGGGGTGTACCTACCAATTAGTCTCTTCAGTCTGTACCTACTCTATGCACCGCTCGTACACTGAAGGACAACATCTTCTTGAAACCCGTAACCTCACGCGCGATGGGATGGGAGATGGGATCACCTCACGTCACTGGGTTAAATACACTTGGCTAACCGTGGGAATTTTCTTAGCAAGCGCCTCTGCCTATTGGAATAAAAGGGGTAGAGTGTATTTTTTTTTTAAACCAGTGGACGTGCCAATTTTTGTTTTGGTCACATTTATACTTTACGATAGTCTATACTTTCATCTAGGTTCCATAACCCTGACCAAGGCCCTGTAGACTACGGCGGATCCCCTGCCTGGCGAGGGTGACACCGGTGAATTCGTCCCCGAGTCATACGTCAGGCACTGCCGATGGCCACCAGAGGGGTTTAGTCGGTATGAGTCCGACATAACTCAGTAACTCCCCTGGGCGGCTGGATATCCGTAAAGGATTTCCCCTTCGAAATAACAAAAAAAGGTTCCACAACTTATTTTATTGTACTTTGTATTATTTTGAAATTCTGGTAGTGCTTTTTTCCAGGGACTTTTGAGGCAAATTCTGAAAATACGGGCTGTGCGTGTTTCTTTATAAATACACATTTACCTACTACGACTAATACCTACTCAAATTATCTGCATTATCAAAATTGTCTCAAGTCATAGTTTGTAGCTAAAATTGCGCACACTAGAAAAATAGTATTCACTGGTTCTTTCCCTTTATAGCTAAATTACTTAATTGTTTGTAGTTTTGAATCGTGAATCGTGAATCACATGCTGATTCTGACAACAGTTCGCAGTTCGATAGGTACTTACATTATAAAATATCTCTTCCGTGCTATCAAGGATACCTAACTATAAAGGGCCATTTACACTAGAAGAGGTTCTCGCCTCGACGGAGGGTAAATTCGGAATGTGGGGGTTATGATATGGGAATATTGTACTCGAAAGGCTCGTTTGTCCGAAAAACTGGGACCTATTCAACTAAGAAGCACGGCACTATCCGAGCTCGGAAGGCAAGTTTTGGCCCAAGAAACGCATTTCGCTTTCAATGCCTGAATCCGCTAGTATTTTTTTCCGCCTGTGTGCCAACTAACATTTTAAGGTTTAGGTTAATACATTTTTCTCGTATGGAGAGAAACTCGCCTTTCAAAATTCGTACACGGTTTTCGCATGTGAGTTTTTGCCAGCATCTCCTGTGTAAACGTACAAACGCGAAGTTTTCCTTACGATTTTCGCCTTCGAGCGTACGGGAAACGTTTCTAATGTAAACGGTCCTTTACACGATATGCGAGCTCGCGTTTTGTGCGTACGAGAAAATCTAGTAATGTAAATGGTCCTTAATTCTTCGAGACCGATTGATTGCGTGTGTGATAGGTACTAGTTCTGTGGTAGAAATTTAGTTGATGTCTGCTGATTAAACCGTGTATTCATTGTCAGTTGTTACTGAGTTGTCACGATGATTCGACGTCCGACGAATTTATTTAGATCAGCGAAGAACGCCATCAATTGGCGATTTCATGTGAGTCCTTGTTTTTTTTGTAGGGCCAACACGGGTCAACGCTTGAAGGGCTCATAAATTAAATATTTTTATTATTTTCAGTTGGCAAAAAACCACATTGCCCAGAATGTTTCTGTAAGCAGCATTCCTGAAGCAGAGCCGCTTTTCGACACATTTGCAAGAAGGCACAACTATCTTCGTATCTCACTTACTGAGAGGTGCAACCTGAGATGTAAGCATTCTTAACAATTATTTTTATATACAAACTTTTAATGAGTATGTTTCATAATCAGTGAAGAAAAGGAATTTAATGCAAAATGGAGACGAAGAAAAAAATAGCGAAAACAATGTTGAGATATTTTTTAAGTAAAAACAAAATTAGTCTTTTGCTACTAAAGTATTTTTTTTAATTTAACTTTGACTCATAAGTATACAGAACGACTTGTTCTGTAATGAAAACATGTCGTGGCAAGGTCACTTGTAGGCATTTTTATTTTAAATTCAGTAGGACATATAATCTCTGACTATATAATATGTTGGTATATATTTCTGGTAAGTACAACGAAGTTTGTACCCGGAGGAGAAAGGATTAGTTTGCGGCCTACGCAGTTTCTAGAAATGTACTTATTATGTTTTTGCAGTATGGATGGGAAGGCAATTTTCTAGTCGACGAAAACTAATAATAAATTAAAAAATATACATTATACGAAAACAAATAGAATCAATGAAAACAAATGTAGTATTGCCATATAGACTTCATGCTGTTGAAAATACAGTTCTAATTTCAGTTCTACTTTCGGTTTTTTTTATTTTCACACGATACAATTACCTAGGGACAATAAATATTACTTATGTTATTTTATTTCTTCGGAACAACCAAACTTAAAAAAAACAACAGCTACTATGATGTCTGTGAATAAATTTATTTATTTATTTAGTCACATAACATACATTACATGATAGGTTGCATAAAAGTAAGTACTTAAACTACATATGTATATACATAGGTACGTAAGCTTAAAACTAACAACAATAATAAAATATCGAAACACAAGAAAAGTTGACATAAACAACGTAAATTGAATTGGTAATATTCAGAGACTTCCACTAAATTGTTCACAAATTCCATAGTATAATATAATGTAATTTACAAAATTTTCCAAAAACAGCTTTCAAAAGTCTGGACAGCTTTTTTACCTATTTTGCAAATATTTTTCAATGTGTTATTTGAATATACTCTTGAATAAAATATCCCGCAATCGAGGAGAGCTAGGTGATTAAAAGAAACTGTTTATTTAGACAATAAAATAGCGAAAAAGAAATTAAATAAACTTTCAAATTTATCTAATTTATTGAAGTTTTATATAATTTCCCGGAGTTTTCGTTAATACATATCAGGCTTGTCACATTCTGAGATCAATTGTAATAAAAAAGTAAATACATTCGAATTGAGAACCTCCACCTTTTTTCAGCACAAAAAATGGCGGCTTTTTTTAAAATTTGGGTACTAGTGATATCTATGCTATTTAGCCGAAATGATGTCGAAAAATTGCTTACCTGTCGGTTTCGCTTCAAACGGAAATCGCCAACAGTGCCATGGTACCCGTTATACGGTCTTACCCACAGTGCCACTATTCCATTAATTTGAGGTTTGCTTATAATAATGCAGTACAACTTACCAACTTATTGTAATACCTATATTGCTTTGTATGAGTTTCATTATGACAATGGTCTCCGGTCTAGTCTCAGTTGTTCGGTAAATTTAGTTCGGTGCTAAACAAAAGTCAACCTTTCTATGTACAGAAGAAAAGCCGTTTTAATGTTGAATCTATTAAGACAGGTGCCAAATTGATTTGTTACTTTGACACCACCAAATAAAGTATATTTTACATTAACTACTGGACAAAATAACCGGATTACTGAGACTGGACCTGGTCTCCGTTTCGTCATTGCCCTTGCGTCCAAGTTTTAGGCCTTGTGGTAATTACCTATCCCTTCCTTTTGTGACGCAATTTGAGGTTTTAGTTATAATTTGTGACGGCCTGGTTGCCCAGATATTGGCTGTCAATAGATTTATTTACTTACTTATTTTCTTGAAATTGTTTTACTAATCCGTTAAGATCGTATAATAAATAGGATTTCAGTAGGTCATCATCAGCCACATAACGTCCACTGCTGGACGAGGGCCAATGAGATCCGTCACATGGGGTGAAATGCCAGTAATCGCCACGCTTGGCAGGCGGGTTGGCGATCGCAGTGGTGTTGTGATTTAACTCACAGAGAGCGCTGCTGCCCGTTCTCTGGAGAGCTCCCTCAGATTCCTCAGAGAGGATTTCAGTAGGTACTAGGTAGGTAAATAATAACAAAGTGAACCCTGGAAGGGCATGGCATTTGAAGTAAATTACCTACTTATTACTTACTTACAAACCTTACACTCAGTAATGATGCCCATTAATGATTTCGTCGTCTTATGAGATTCGTCGTCACAAATATAAACAAGCTCAGAAGAATACTTACATGTTCCAAACGTGTAGTGTCATTCGTTGTCCAGTTATAATCGAGGCGCTCCTACCATACAAAGTTATGAACTATGCACGCGTGTTATCTCGGCAATTGATTGATCGATAAGGTTTAAAACACGCATATATTCTGAACTGACCCGCTTGCAAACGTTGTTTTGCCAATCCATTATATAAATATACATTAACATTGTTTTCCATTTGTTATATGCATGTATTATACATATAATCCTTCCGCAAGAATCGTTCTATTTACTTAAAGAAAATCGCACGATAATCTGTTGCTTAGTTTCAAAGATCTAACGATACACACTTATAGACAGCGGGAGGCGACTTTGTTTTATTATGTGTTGATAAAGGATTTGCGTCCCTATTTTTTGGGTATATTCTTGATTTTGACTATACGGACTCATCATGACCTGATCATATTGTGTAAGCGTATAACAAAGTTGACATAAGGCATTCATCTACATTAGACATTACATTACAAATAGAGAGCCTTTAAATTTTTTTACACAAGTTTAAGTGTCATCGTGCTGAACTTCAACCCCGTCACGGCTGGATGTAGTATATGCCACGTACCGACCAAAACTTAATTTATTTGAAAAAATTGTCAATTTAACATTTTATACAGGCTGTCATTCGGAAGGACTCTTAATATTGAACATGTTATATTATACTGCAACATAAAACCATATCTTTTTAGATTTTTTATCGTAAGAATATTTTTAACTGGTCAAATTTTTGCATAAAAATTATTTTCTTTAGACTGAGCCTAAGAGTATGTTTCAAGAAAAAAATCTTTGACTTTTTTGTTTCATATCTGTATCAAGTATAAGGTCTTCTTCCCTTAATTACAGAGGTACCTAGTGTAACTTCAGTTTTTCGTATTAATAAGAGTTATAAATAGGAAAATACCGTGGGAGCGCAGTTACATACAAACAAACACTGATTTTTTTTGTGACAACAACGTCAATTAAGGCCGTGGGACATGAATAGACTCGGTGGAGGATCGCTTTTGCACTATTCGGTGATGGGTGTCAGTATGGCTCCACACCTCTCTATCGCTCCTCCACAGGAGTTGTCCTACAGTCCCCCGTTAAGTCACCTCTGTTCAGGACTACAACTCTACAAAGTCTACGGGACCTGTCTGTACTTAGGGTGGTCCTACCTCCTGGTATGGTTTCATTTTAGCTAGTAAAATATTTACCTATGTATAAATAAATTGGTGGAAAACTTCCACTTACCTAATCAAAATTGATATCTAGACAAAATCAATAACATCAGACTATCTAATCTAGGTATTAGTTTTAGGAGCAGTAGGTAATACTATTACCAATATCAAATTATTAATAGCCTATTGGATCCCAATGCAGGGCGTAGGCCTCTCTTCCCTTTCACCACTCTTTCTGATTTTGCGCTGATGTCCACCAGTTTTTGTTCTGGCGGACGATCTCGTCGCACCATCTCTTCCTTGGGCGGCCCTGTTTTCTTTTGCCGTTCGTCAGGGGCGGTACGTCCATAGAAGCAAATAAGCTCTGCATACCCTGGCAAATTGACTAAAACAATTAGCGTAGTTAGGTATCTATAACACATTTAGTCCTCACGTAGGTAGGTACTGTAAATTAGGCAATTTATCAATAACAGACTTTCGGTTATTTAAAATGTGCATCGAAAACACAAATTCGTTCTAGACCAATCAAAAAACTAATCTCTCATTAATCTATTCTTCCGCGTGTCAACGAAAACAAATTCGTGCAATGTTGCCTCATCGTTCCATCGATAGGTAACACAAATTTCGCCTCAACCAAACAAAACATAGTATTTAGCGCATCAACGAAAACAAATTCATGGGACGTTGCCGCTTCGTTGCATCGTCTAGCCCGGGGAAGCTGCTAGACCTCAAGCTTCCTATTTTTTTCTCTTTCTCTGTATACATCCCTTTCACCTCGGTCTATTAGCGCGGAGCGTTACTATGAAAAATATGGAGAAATTTACGCCACAGCGTAAGCGCAGCTTCTTCCGCGTTTTTTCATACATTATTGGAATAATAAGGGCTAGAATGCTATGACAGTATGTAAATATGTGCGACAGAGAATGAGTGTATGTGTGAGCGAGCGAGAGAGATGCCGGCCATGTTGACATAATATTGGAAGTAAGTATTGTTTATTTATATTGGAGTATGCATTGTTTTAGGTTATGTACGTTCATTCGCGCCTATATTTTATAGAATAATTAAATTAGACAAAAATGGAGACTAAGGTGTGAAAGTGATGTGTGTAAAAGTGTTTGTTTACAAATGTGGGTCGATTCTCTGAACTAAATATGAGTGAAAAGTGCAGAGTCGCGGACGTATTTCGCCGGGATTGTTTTTATTTGAACTTGGAGCAAACACAAGGTATTATGAGGTAGTTTCTTGTTTTTTAGTGTATTTACTTAGTTAGGCAGAATAAGGTTATTATGTAGTGCTTTGGGAAGAGGAAGGCATCCACATTCCACAACGATCTGTTCAGTTCTGTTTCTGGCATACAGCGCCTGAATCAGCTGCTTAGCAAAATTTTGGGACGTAACGTAATTAGATATTAATTTTGCTAAACTAGTGATTGATGTTGTGATCTTCTATTGAAATATTTTGTAGTCTGGCACAAAATTGGTACCTACTTAATGTTATTTTAGTGTCGTATGTACCTACTCATAGGAGACAGCTTACCCTGATGAAAATTTCACGGCCCGCCACTGCCGTTCGTTGGGAGCCAGGTCGTCACTTTATTTGCCCAACGATCCGGTGACATACGCGCAACGTGGCCAGCCCAACCCCATTTAAGCTGTGCCGCTTTTCAAGCTACATCCATAATGTTTGTTTTGGCGCGCAGCTCTGTGTTTCGGATTCGATCCACTAAGTGGACTCCGAGAATGTGCTAGTTTTGAACGTCAGTCAAAGACCAACTCTGAGCTCCGTAGGTAAGGATGGGTAGAATGCACATGCCCATTAGCTTGCGCTTTAAGGAAAGGGGTAGGTAGATTTCCTTTCATGAAGTTTTTCATGGACCAGAAGCTCTTCCAGGCATTTTCAATTTTTCGTTCCAAGACCAAGACTAGACCAATATCAAATAGCTAATCAAAATGTATACTTACCTAGACAACGTGATACTTGATAACCAAACCGGATAGAATGTTCAGAGTTTCTAAAATTCGAGCAGTTATAGGTCTACCAGTACCAGGATCTAATGGCAAAAAGGGAAAAAAGAAATTGACGTAGCAGTACTGGGGAAATTGGAGTAAAACTTTTTATACTTTACGGTTCACCTACAAAATTCCCGAGATTTCAGGTGTAATTTTGTTTCAATATGAACATTGTTATTTTGTAAACTTTTTTTTTAGGCCTATAGGTACTAACACCTTCGGTCTTTGTTTAGTACCTAAACATAAAAGTGGCGTCTTCGAAACGACTTTACATTGAGGTAGTCTAAACAAGCTGATAGTATAAAGTCGAATAGGTTATTATTGTTTTAAAAGTAAAACTACCTCAGTTTAGGTACGACGTTTCCATTCTTAATTACTTCGTTAGTTGATATCACTATCACATAGTGTTAGTAGAGACATAGAAAATAAACTATACTTACCTACCCTAATATCTACTGAATACTCATTTTATTAATATCGCACCCTGTATACTTTTATATTTTGTAAAATTAATTGCTGCCGTAATCAAAAGATTTATTACACATAGATTTCGTTTGTAGTACAAAATAATACGTAAGTGGGTACATTATTTAATTTACTATCGATCGTAGTTCATTGGTCACAAATGTTCAAACATCCCAGAATTTATTTTGGTGCGTAAGTACCGACTACCAAACAACTAACTTCGCGTTTATAAAACATTATTTAACATAAATGACTTGGAACAATTAATTTATGTTAAATAATGTTTATGTACCTTCCAAAGTACCTACATTAGGTAAACAATTTTCATGAAATACCTTCCTACGACGTATTATTAAGTTTTGGTTTGCAAATGGTACCACACCATATATTATTATATAAAAAAACGCTTTTAATCCCAAAGCGGGGTAGGCAAAGGCACTTGCTAAAGCAAATGCTTCACGTTCATGGTTCACCAAGCGTATTTAACCCAACGTGACAGGGGGTGTGCCCAACGCCGTTATAGGGTTCACACACCTCGTGGTGTGTGGGTTTCACTACGATGTTGTGCTTCACCGTAGGAGAGTTGCGTTGCGTACATATCGCATAATTAGAACAAAAAGGACCCAATACGAAACATGCCGATTATGTAATTTAAGTTTTGTATCTTTTATGTTAAGGTTCAATTTAATAAAATTACACATTTTGTTTTGTATCACTTTTGTTCTAACTGTGCGATATGTTCTGAAAAAGAGTCCTATTGGTACACGTCTAGTAGCCGGACTAGAACCCGCGACCTCCCGTTTATAAGTCAAGTAGGTATCCGACCAACTGGACCACAGGCGGTCTAATAAATAAAATATAAAACTTATAAACTCAATCTTTCTTTGGCAACTTTGTAGTTTTCACTAGGTACCTATTTACCTAGTGTTATTTAATATTGTCTGAATCTGATCGGAAGGTTTTGTGAAAGTATATCCTACTTACCTATACAACATGTTCGATGTTATACCTAATGATAGTAGATAAGTACTAGGTATAACTGCCTACTTTTTTATCGGCTTAGGTTAGGTTTTATTTTAGCCTAATACCTACCTATTTAGTGTTATCTTATTTTGTCTGAATCTGAGCGGAAGGTCTTGTGAAAATATATACCTAGGTACTTATACAACATGTTTGATGTTGTACCTATTGATACGACCTATCGATAGTAAGTAAATAAGCACTAGGTAGAATTGCCTATTTTTTATCGGCTTAGGTTAGGTTTTGTTTTTTTTATAATGTATGTAGGTACTTAAATATTTTTTTTCAGTTCTTGTCTAGGTATCTACTCAATGTCTTGCCTATCTATGTAATCTAACAAACCTGTAGGTAATATAACTAGGTAGGTAGGTACCTGCCTATTTTTTATCGGCTTAGGTTTTAGATTTGTACTAATATAAGTAGCTATTACGCTTATTTACTGCAACAACGCGATATTTCACAATATTTTGTTATTGTGAAAAGAATCCTTAGTAATAGTAATAAGATTGTTATTTCAACAGTGTCACATTTTGAAATAGATAGTTAGTTGCTTACCTACTTTAATAATAAAATAAGAACTAGGTAGGTAGGTATCTAATTATTTTCTGTTATAATGAGAAAATAAATGACTATTTATTTAATACCTATACCTAGGTAGGCTTACTTGTACTAGGTAACTACTTATAAATATAAATGTTTTGTTTATATGGGCGTGGCCTAGGGTAGCTTGCTGGCCATGGCTAGTGCTTTCTGAACCGTGCCTTTGCCTACCCCGCTTAGGGAATGGAGGTGTGAAGTGTATCTACCCATCTATTTTTTTATTTATGCAAACTTTGTCAATTCAACAAAGTTGTTACTGTTTGGAACTATAAGACTATTGCAATGTCCCTAAAATGTAGGTAAGTATTTGCCATACAGTGATTTGGTCAAAAAGATAAACATCTACGTAAATTCAAAATAAAATAAAACAAGTAGCTATTATTTTCAATATTTATTTATAATCTGCATTGATTGTGCTACATATTTTTTATCACACTTTGAGGGTAAAACAAAGTGTCGCAATAAGCTATAGTTAGGTTAGGTCAAATATTGTACGTATAATCTACCAGCGGAGTCAGCAGAGCTTATCGCACGATGTCGAGCTACTGACTGTAGATAGTCAGTCAGTTTCAAATTTTTTTGAAAAGTATTTTGACAGTTTGATATTTTTTTTAAATTTAGGTACTTACTTATATCAATCTTTTGGGCTTTTGTCTATAGACGTTATGAACTTTAGGTAGATATCTAGGCAAGTATTTAATCCTATCGGTCTATCGATAATACGTATTTCGTAATAGATGTCAAGCTATTACGTCTTAGAAATTTTAGATATTCTATCGAAAAAGTACCCACGATAATTGCTGGGCGTAAAATCTAAAACGCTTGTCTTTTAGCACCCATTGTCTGGTCGACAACCACGCAGTCACAAATTATAAGTGTCAAATGCGTGGTTATGGTCAACAAAAGGTTAGACTACCTAAATAGGTAGGTACTCACGGGAACGTTTAAACCTTAGGCTCAAGGTTCTGAGGTCATTGTCATATCAGTTTGATAAAACCTGGGCATATTCCACTCACAGTTCAATCCTTATCTCATTTTTTGCCTATCAACAAGTATTTTACCTAAAATGAAATTGAATGTTTGTATGTACATTCGTGATTTTTTTCACACGTTATTTACCTATGTCGATGATTTTTTTACATTAGATACTTCAGGTATTAGCAGCAGCATGTTCAAGGTCCGTAGGTATTCTGAAACGTGAAACAATCACTAATAAGGTAATTTTTATGCGTTGTCTGGCTCTAATGGAAAGTGCCCAAAAGAGACAAATGCGCCACAAGCATCAATTTTCTTTCAGAATATGTTGAATAGAGTTGATCATCAAGCAAAAGTAACCATTTTAGAATGCTGTGCCGGAAGCATTCCAAATGGGGCACATTGTGGTACTGAATCGTCTTACCGTTCCCCCCTTTGAAATATCATTATTAGGGTATTGTTCTGTTTCCATTTGCTTTATAAGAACTTAAAAGTTTGTGTAGAATGCTTTGCTCCTAAGTCTGGCTTATTATTATCTTATACCTATAGGGAAGAGTGTTGTTTGGGCGGGGTTATCTAGTAAGTACAATAGGCACAATAGAAGCACCGTTTGTACCCGGTTAACTTTATTTCAATTGTAGGTACGTACTGTATGCCAGCTGAAGGTGTAGAGCTGACACCACGGGACCGGCTGCTAAGCAATGAGGAGCTTTTTCATCTAGTACGCGTGTTTGCGTCCCTTGGCGTGGAAAAGATCAGATTGACTGGCGGTGAACCAACATTGAGGAAGGATTTGGCTGAAATCATAAGTAAGTAATTACAACTCTATAGTAATTTGAACCAATAGTTACTGAAATCCATACATACATACATATGTATACGTCACAGTCCTCTCCCCGAGGCATAGGTCAGTTAGGTTACGAATCTCGACCTGAAAACCACTTGTTAAGCAATTGGCTGAATCGGTTTTGCTCAAGTCCATGGACTTTTTCCCTTACGAACGGTCATTAATCTTCATCATCATCATCATCAGCCCATATTTCTCCACTGCTGGACATAGGCTGCTCTCCAATTGCACGCCACTGTGATCTGTTTTCGGCTTCTCGCATCCAGCTTCTGCCAGCCATCTTGCGTAGATCATCAGTCCACCTTGCCTGAGGGCGTCCTACACTCCGTTTGCCGAGACGCGCTCTCCACTCGAGAACTCGTTTTCCCCAACGGTTATCGGTTCTACGGCAAATATGGCCAGCCCACTGCCACTTCAGCTTGCTAAAACAATGAGCTATGTCGATGACTTTCTGGTTCTCTGTCGGATCACTTCATTTCTGATGATTCATTAATCTTGCCCTAGGATAAACATATTGCGTCTGATAGGTGTCTGTAACTTACCTATCAAATATAAACCTATATTGTTACACAAACACTACGCATTGTTTTACGTAATCATGAGATAAATTGTATGTTGCGAACTTGTTATCTTTCTACCTATCAATGTCGTCTGGCCGGCGATCGTGGCGCTTAAAAGAATCGGAAAGTTTTAAAGGCTACCTGGTATCACTGAAAAATATTGAATGAATTGAAAGAACGATCTTGATATTTTTCAAGCGAGCGAGCGAGAGAGTGCTAGGCAGCTTTTATCTGCCTTTGGATTAGGTTACTAAGTAAGTAGATAAGTACTATTTTTTTAACAGAATGCATTATACCTAACTGAATGCATTTATTTCCGGTGTTCCCTGATAACGTGATAGATAGATGATTAATTCTATTAGGTATCGGTGTCCCTCGTACTTATAAAAAGCCCGCGGGGGACAACGGTAACATTTTTTTTATTATTTGACCATTATGGGTGGGGGATACCGGGAAAAAATGACTGAATGAAAATACACCACAATTCGATACTCAATAGTTGGCGGTTTTAGGCATTGACCACTGTTCTTTATTACTAGACGTTTTGGGATTATGATTATGTTAGGTA
The DNA here is from genome assembly GCA_012932125.1 of Conopomorpha cramerella. Lineage (NCBI taxonomy): Eukaryota > Metazoa > Arthropoda > Insecta > Lepidoptera > Gracillariidae > Conopomorpha > Conopomorpha cramerella. Next base: position 105,449 of record SJJU01000504.1, on the reverse strand, counting down.
CATACACCTTACGTTTAAGTAAATAAGTACGCTTAGTTACTTCTTTACGTGCCTGGCACTTGGCATAACCCTTCCCCAACTCCTTCAATATTTGCAACACTGACCTACATCGCACTGTGTTAAATTGTTGATCCATGTTAGGCTTAAGTGTTGCCCTTATCATCTCGTTGATATCTTTTTTATGTACACCGACTCAGCAGCAAAATGTTTTTATCATAGGGGCTTTTTATTTTAATCATATTTATAGCTTATGTTAATATTTTACGTCTTTGTCTAGATCACCTAGGCTCTTACATAAAACTATTTAGATAAGTATGTACTTAGGCAACGACTGTGAAATCTTACTATAAAAGTGAGTTTGTTTGTTCCGCTTTCATGCCATAACTACTGAACCGATTGATATGAAATTTGTATAGTTAGAAGTCCGGTTTAAATAATAGGGTAATTTTTATTCCGGAAAAAAATATGTTCCCGAGGGAAAACAAAAATATTCCTTTATACCGCAATATAACCGAAATCCACGCGGGCAAAGCCGCGGGCGGAAAGCTAGTCGTAAATAAACAGTACAGTCAGAACATGTCAAGACCACGAATTAATTAATAGTTCCATCTCATCAATTTCCTCCCCTTATCCCACACTAGGTGGGTTCGGCGCAACACGTTTCCTTTGGCCATTCATCTCTGTCATTCGTCATCTCTGCAGTGACACCTTTCACGCACATGTCATATTTCACACAGTCCATACATACCTTCTTTGATCTCCCTCTTCCCTTGTATCCTTCCACATCGGAAACAAATGCGCTGGAAATTCCCCGTTAATCTAGGGAGTAAAAACTATTTTATCTTACAGGTGAACTGAAGTCAATAGAAGGTATAAAATCGGTGTCTATAACGACGAACGGTGTCGCGTTGTTGCGACGTCTGCCGCAGTACCAACGCAGCGGACTTGACGCTATCAACATATCACTGGATTCGTTGAAGCCAGATCGCTTTGAGAAGCTCTCGCGGAGACCTGTAAGTAATCTGTATTTCGACTATGAACTGGCAATGCGTCCTATCTGAACCGTTCGTATGACACGAGATTGATTAGTATGTCTACGTCAAATAGTACGTTCTGTTTAAAAAAATACATGAGCTCTTAAAATCAGACAGGACCTACGCCTACTGCCAGTTTAAAGTCGATTTTCCGTAGATATCATATTTTCTTGTGTCGTTAAATGTAGGCACACTTAACCATTAAATTGTGTAAAGACGTTACTATAACTTTATTTGAAAAGCTTATTATGCGTAGCAATATGTTCTGTAGTATACTACTTAAATTATTAATTACGACATTATTAAGTATGTGTTTTTCACATTGATTGTTTTGTTGCTATTGTTACTATTAGCTAATACACTACATTTGCAAGTCTACTGTTTCCGTAGAGAATTTTGTAGACCCGTGCATTTGAGCAGGAAATATATTCGATATCTCCAGATAAATTCGGTCAGTTAATTGAGCGTTTTTTTTTGGTTTCAATTCATTGACACTAACTGAATAGTACAGATACAGTACACGACATACAGATAGACAAAGTTACTTTCGCATACCTACAAATTAATTTCTTTTAGGCGCTGAACCGTGTGCTAGCTGGAATCGATTTAGCACTGCAACTGGGTTACCAGCCGTTGAAAATCAACACAGTTCTTATGAAAGGTAAAGTATTGATGTGAATCAAAAATATATGTATAACGACGATACCCATGACGGCCGGCGTGGACTGACTATCTGCCTCTAGGACGATGGTCGCGGGTTTGATTCCCGCCACAGACATAATGCTTTAGTGATAAACTAAGCTTTTTGTTGTGTGCATTTGGGTGTTTTATTTATCTATGTACCTATGTATTGAAAAGCCCCCAGGCCCATAAGGTACAGGGTACCTATCCTAGATTGGGGTCAAGCGGCCGTGTGTAAAAATGTCCTGGCAATATTTATTTATAATAATTACACACCGCTATATATTGCTCAATTTGAAGGCATGTGATTTCGCAATATGGATCCTGTTTTGAATAAGTCACACAGCACTATAAAAAAATTTAGAAAGTGGGTAGGTATTTATTGTAATTAATGATTACTAAACAGAATTAAAAAAATATCTGAGCTTTAGATAACGGGATATAAAATAATATTACCTTCTCAGTTATGGGTAATATTAATTTTGTCGGGTGTTTATGATTGCTGAAAGAAGATGAGATTTTTGTATCATATTATACTTAACATAATTATTTTTCCCTGCGATTTCATCCGTGTAGTTTCAGTTTGTAAAATAAATGAAAGGAATTATTCTATAATTTTTTCCATACAAACTATGAACCTACTTTATAAAGGGAATATACGTGAGCCTCGTACGCTGTAGAGCAATACTGTAAAAGGCAAAGTGAAGTATATATATATCTACAAATTATCAGCGAATTGTGCTGCTCAATTAATTTCAGCATCAAAATTCAGTAATTATCACCGGGTTGCAATAAACTTGGTGAACCAAATATTTATTTACTATGCACATTATAATTAGGTGTTATTATAATTGTGAGGATTGGAAACTATTTGTGTGTACAGGTGTGAACGACGACGAGCTGTGTGATTTCACGGAGTTGACGCGCGACCGGAACATCGAGGTTCGGTGAGCTTGATACATACCTACCTACATAATAATATATGATAATAGAATGTTCTATTAATGATTACAGTAAAAAATTGGGACGATTTTTTTATTATTAACCAACTTGCAGCCATTTAACTCGTATGTATCCGACAATATTCAAATCCCACTAAAAACCGTGATATTCATTCGGTACACGATATCTTATAGATAAAATAAAGCTAAAATTGTCTATTCTACCATAAACACTTACTTATATATCTATTATTATTGTACTTTTACAGTTTCATAGAGTTCATGCCATTCGCGGGCAACGAGTGGAAAGACGACCGGCTTCTGTCTTACAAGAAAGCTCTGCGAATTATATCGGAGAAGTTCACTCTCCAACCTCAGAAGGAAAGAGACAACGACACCGCGAGGGTTAGTGTAATTCTAACACTATAACTTAGCTGTACAGGCCCCGTACCATGAGACCTTAAAGTAGTATTGTTCACGCTATCTGACAATGACAGAGTTATACCACTCATCTAGCTCTATCTCTGTCACACAGCGAAAGCAACATTACCTATAAGTGGCGTGCACTGGCTTTTACGACAAGGTAGGCAGTAATCCCCAAGGATTGACACCTATGTATAACTTCAAGTAACTTGTCTTTACGAAATATAGGTACCCACCTATGTACTCACCCACAAAACACAGGACCTTCGTTAGCCTGACGTGAGTACAACAAAAAAAGATCTAGCAATAACTCTAGTCGGGTAGCCAAAATACTAAGGTAGGCAGTGTATTTTTGCCTATATGGTGTGCACGCCACTGTTACCTACTATAAGACCTCATCGTACGAGGACAGGTTTCGTAATCTATAAAGATGGAAAGAGGAAAGAATCGTATTTTTGCATGAATGTATGTAACGAATAAACTCAGAAATTGCATAACTGATTTCAATATATCTTGCACGGTTAGCATGTTACATTATCCCTGAGTAACATAGACAAAATTAAGTCCTGGAATTCCCGCGGGGACGAAAAAAAAACGTAAGTAACCACGCTTTACAGCTAGTGGGAAATACAATAGGAACAGACAAAGCAGAATTCGCAGTGAAAACCCCATCGTTGGTCTTGTCAATGGTACCTACTACAGTGTCAAGTTTGAATGTGCAAGAAAATGAGACCGCAGCATCAGCGATAATGCGACGCAATCGTGATAGTGGTAGGGAAGTGATACATAATCGGTGCGTCTGCGGTCTAACGGCCCGCCCGTACTTGACTTGAAACATCGTGGTGAAATCCGCATACCTACTACAAGATCTGTGAACCCTATAACAATGGGCTCACTCCCTATCACGTTGGCTTAGAAAATGCATCTGCCTACCCCGCTTTGGCATTAAAAGGCGTGCAATGTATTTATCTTTTCCTCACCTGGTCTCACCTTACATACATTATTCATAGCTATGGCAAGCATCGGGTCACGTGGGTCGCGTGGGATTCATCGCTTCGATGTCGGCGCCATTCTGCGGCACATGCAACCGAATGAGACTAACGGCGGACGGCAATTTAAAGGTTAGTACTACCTAGGTTAGTACCTACCTACTATCTTCGATGGACGGGTTTTTGGTTGAATGCTTGTCACTGTTTCCCGCGTAAAGTTACTCCTAAACGGAATTTGTGAAATTTTACTATAAGCAATACGTTATGGAATTCCGACCAATTTATGGTCACCCTACTCCAAGAGTGGTATACTTCGTGTAAAAAGACCCCGAGCAATGATTTTAGAAAAGTTGTTGGGCTCGTCAATATGAACAACTTTTACTACGGCGGAGAAACGCAAAAAAAATTTCTCATCTCCGTAAATAAATAGAAACATTTTTGCCTCGGGACATGACACACCTACATTGTCCCCATAGTAAAAGTTGTTCATATTGACAAGCTCAACGTCCTTTTAAACTCTGTGTATTTGAACATTATGTGCAGTCAGGCAGCCTACCTACCTGACTGCACATAATGCACACTGCGTTTGAATCAGGTATGCTGGCCCCAAGGTTGATTAAGAAGAAAGATACAGCTCCGTAAACAACGTGGATAAGAACGAAAAAAAAAACGATCACTGTCGATCCATTCGTTTTAGTTAGTTACGTAAGACAAATCACGTATCCAATTGGCTAGCGAGAGCAAATCAAACTTGAACACCAGGATGGTGGTTAAACGCATGCCGATTCGTAGTAAAAAAAACCCTACCCTAAATATACCTAATTGTTGACAATTTGTTGTTTCAGGTGTGCCTGTTCGGTTCGTCGGAGGTGAGTCTTCGGGACGCGATTCGCGCCGGTGCTACACCACTGGAACTCCAAGAATTAATCAGAGTTGGCCTCAGCAACAAGAAGAAACAACACGCAGGTTGGTATCGTCAATAGTTGGGTGCTTTTTGCCCAGCAGTTCCTAGCGTAAGAATACAAGTATAAATTCATCCAATGCCTGTACTGTATATTTATAAAAAATTGTCGATCTTCCTGCTTTAGACACAAGCATTAAACTGACCTGTCCATATATAAATTACACCAATAATGCCAAGCATACTAACAACAATTTAATAACTGTTATTAAAACTAAATTACTGTCGTCCATTTTATCTCGTAGGTAATAATTTCGCAATATATCATAACCGCAGAATTAATCGGTCATATATCGGCGAAGATATCCTAGGATACCAAAGGATCAGTGTGTTATTGCGACTTCAGATGTAAAATTATAAACTAGCTGAACAGGCAAACATTGTTTTGAACATATTATTATACATTTACAACATTTTCCTCTGTTGTCTCAGGCTTTAAACTATCTGTATACCAAATTTAATTTAAAGCGAGACAGGCAGACATTAGTATGGATAACAGTGAGGGGATGTTCATACAAACGCCTTGGAGGAGGTAACACTGCTTACCTCCTGAAGTCTGAATGCACCATAGAAGAATAGTTAGGTAGGTACACTCAATAAATATTATAATGTTTACTAATGTTCATTTTCTTTCTTATCAGGTATGCAGAATTTAGCGCATATGAAAAATCGACCAATGATCCTTATCGGAGGCTAAATCCATTTCAAATATCAACGCTTGGGACTCGGATGTACAGCACACTCACTCACTTAGACAACCAAGGCCGTGCTAGAATGGTGAATGTTGGTGATAAAAAACCAACTACAAGGGAAGCCAAAGCTTCTTGTAAAGTTTCTGTCAGTAAAACTGTCATAGAACTGTTACACCGCAAAGGTTTACCTAAGGGAGATGCAACAACTGTTGCTGAAATTGCTGGCGTTCTTGGAGCAAAACAAACAGCATCTCTGATACCACTCTGTCATTCCTTACCGTTGGAACATGTGGTTGTTAAAGTTATCCTACCAGAGGATTCAAGTACAGATATAATTATAGAATGTATTGCAAGTTGTTCAGGAAAAACTGGGGTGGAGATGGAGGCACTTACAGGGGCCGCTGTAGCCTCCTTGGCTCTTTATGACATGTGTAAATCGGCAGACAAACATATGGTAATTGGCGACTTGAAAGTTGTTAAGAAAACTGGTGGAAAGGCAGATTACGACTTATCTAAGACAGAAGAAAAATATAAACCTGCAAGTTATATGAATGAGTGACACTGTTCTAAGTTAAAAAGAGAAATTACTAACTATATAGTAAAATATTTTCCCTTATAATTACTTTGTACATCTAGAGTCCTTTATGAACCATAATAACAGGAGGCTGTGCAGTCTAGAACATAAGAAAAGATTTTATATGTTTTGTTAATTTTTATTAAACATTAATAATTATGTAAGCTCAATTGAGATATTTAATTATCTCCACTGTTATGTTAAGGCATAACACAAAACTATGTGACTATGTTGTTTGTTAGAAAGAAAACATTATTTTTGTAAACTTTTTAGGATATTGATAAATAAAGAGTATTTTATAAAGTGAATTATTCTTTCAATCACACAACACTAAAACTGACAATGGTGTCTAAAGCAAAACCTTAAGTTAACTTATATATGAGAGAAGGATAGAGTCCAGCACTGTCCTCTCATATTTCTGTTACGAAACTAGCACAGTTATTTTTAAATACAAAGTTATAAATGCCTATAGTCCATCTGTATAAAGTTTGAGAGATCAGCCACTAGCCACCAGGACATTTGTTTTTGCATTTTGTTCTGCTTCAGTTTCTTCAGCTGGTTGTTCAGCTCCCTTTTGAATGCGGATATCATGTTTCTCAATGTATTCATTTATTTCTTTGCCTTTCTTGCCAAGTTGTTCATTGAGCGTTGATATCACCTGTGGAAGCTTTTCTATATTTGCCTCTAGTTCTGGTAATACTTCGGCAACTGTTCTTTCAACTAATACTCCACCTACCATTCTGAAACACTTGCGTTCTTTTTCTACGCCTTTGAGAGTATCTATGACGATTCTGAAAAAGAGTAGGAGAGTTTTTACTAAGAGAGAACTTCGTAACAGTAATTTTTTTTCACTTAACATATGAAAATTGTAAGTCGTACTTGTGCTCGTTGAGGTCCATTTCTAATTCAGAGATTTTGTTGGCCAGTTGTCGTTGTTCAGCGCGTAGCGCTTGGAAGCCCGCAAATATTTCCTCATTGTTTTTTTTACCTCCCTTTGATGATCCTTGACCGCTAGATGAAGCCATTTTACTGTGATATTTGTTAAAACTGGTAAGGGATAATCACATTTAACTTCTGGACTTCATTTACTAAAATAAATCTGTTTGAGACGTGAGGGAGGATTTAGATACAGGAAACACGACCGACGAGGTTATAAATCAATCCATCAAACTGTCAATATTTTCTTGTAATTTGAAAAACTGGGGTATAAAAACAAATAAGCATTAAATTCATGGTCTTGGCGTCAATCTTCCTCATGTAAATCGCACCACATTTATCTAGGTTGTCTATAGTTTTTGTTTGATTGGCACTTATGAAAATTTAGTTTAATTGACTGACAGAAGTCTGACTGACACCCATATTTGCATATTTGCATGTTTACGTTTCATGATGTTCTGTTACTTAATTTTATTTTGATTTTTCAACAAATTCTAATAGGAGCGTGTCTTCTTAAATAGTCATTCCATTGGAAAATACTTCTAAGCAACCATGGTTCTACAGGGAGAGGTAGATATGGAACAAACTACGAACGAAACCGGACCATCTCAGGTAGGTCACTGAAATAAATTTTACTATTCATTTCCTACTTATTCCAGCACTCATGTGTTTTTGATGTACTGCTGTATTGTTTACGTAGTGTATTTTTCGTTGGAGTTACATTAATTTAACAACTAAACAAAGTTTTTCTGCAAATCCCATTATCATGCATGTCCCAAACTGGATTCTGATGCTGGTCAAAATAGTTTTGTCAATTGCTTTGATGTAGCTTAGTTTTGAGAACCGCTTGGATACCGGGGAAACACGTCATATACCAATAACTTACAGCAGACATCAACAAGAACCTCAAGAATGTGACTCGGGTCCACAGGGAAATACAGGGGGTGCGAGATTTTGTGAAACGCGGCGTAAGCGGCAAACACTTGCAGCACTACCTTCGGTGCCACAACTACTCCTTCAATAGAAAGAGCGACTGAGCAGAACATGCCACCTTACGAAGTTAACTACAGCAAGTGAAGAAGTCGTCACCTCGAAGCCGTTAGGCCTTTCGGAAGTCTTTATTAGCAAGTAGACAATTGCATGGTGGAGGGCCTGTACCTGAAAAAAGTTAGTGATGGCGAATTTGGGATTGATGTTAGACAGCATAAAAATGAAATACTCCAGGAGAGGATGGCGTTACAACAGAACTATTGAAAGCTGGAGGTAAACCTATTTTGAGGGAGCTCCTCCAAATCTTTTCAACGCTGTCTGTTCGAGGTGAGAACTCCCGAAGCGTGGAAAAGTAGTGTGATTGTCCTGTTCGTCTTCTTCACATCTACCTGTTGTTTTTAAAAGTGATCACAAACCGTATTGCGCGATGACTCGTATTGTCTCTGTTGAGATCTGCTCCTTTCTGGAGTCTGCAACGTCGCCAAGTTGACAAGTTATAAGATGCTTCTACAAGGTTCCATACCATTGCATCGAGGAGTGTGACAAGGGGATGTTATTTCTCTGAAATTGGTACCAATATCAATGGAGAATACATATCTCACTTGCGATTAACAGACAACATCGTCATCATGGCAGAAATGCTGCAGGACCTTTGACGGATGTTGAATGATCTAGCTGATTCTTGTCTACGGATCGACCTACGGATGAACTTGGATAAAACCAAGGCGCCTCATCTTCAATGAACATGTTTACTGGAACCGATTTCAATACACGGTACCGTTCTCGATGTTGTTCAAAAATATGTGTAGGTACCTTGGACATACATAATAGTTGGGTTGAAACAACCTCGAGAACTAGGTAAACAGAAAATTTCAGCTGGGTTATGCAACATCTGGAGAGCTATATTGACGTTTTAGCATCACCAATCCCATAATGCCTGAAGAAATTTTTAATCAGTGTACCTTTGATGGGATACGGAGCTGAGACACTGACGGCTCGGCGTTTATCTTAAGAATCGTATGTATCAGGAACGAAGTGATCCGATAGAGAACCAAAGTCATCGAAATAACTCATCGGATTAGCAAGCTGAAGTACAGTGTACAGCCCTATATTAGCCATAGAACCGATGACCGTTAGGGTAAACGAATTCTCGGGTGTAGACCGCGTCTCGGCAAACGGAGTGTAGGATGCCCTCAGGGCTGATGATATGCGCAAAATGGCTGGCAGAACCTGGACACGAGAAGCCACTAACAAATCACAGTGGGGTACAATGAAGACTTTTCTAACAAAGTCAAACTGTCAAGAGATATATCAGATATGCAAACGAAAAAGATGCATACTTTATTCTATGATAATTTGTCATCGGACTCGATCTTTTGTTGGTGTTTTTAAGAAACACAGTCCAGAAGTGGATGAATTTTGGCGGTATGTGACATACAAAGAGCAAAATCAGCTGATTAAGTTATATGGGGAGCTTGAATGTTGTTTTCGGCCGAGGAAATTGACACCTGCTGAAATGTACTTATTAGGGTCTAAAGAAAGAACAGACTTTGGCTTGACTTTGGGTTTGCAGATTCATGTTTTTGTCTATGTCTTTAAATCTTAGAGCATTTTGTTAAGTGAGCAGGTTGTAGAGATTAGGCCTTTTTCAAGTCCTATATACATCGCCTGTTGTGGAGATATAATGGTCATAACAGTAGGTATATGAAAATTTAGAAAGAAATACAATAACATTTTCACAAATTTTGCACCACTTCTTAATACAATTATTATTTTTTAGATGTTGGAGATAAATCTGAGTGCAATGTCCGAAGCACAACTCTGCGCATTAGTAGAAGAAGACAGCAACTCTGGTAGAACTGCCGGCGATGATTCAGAGCAGTGGGCTCAACGGTTAGTCGAGCGAGCGGCTCGCCTGGATGCTACCAACGTTGGCGCGATGTTGGCTGCTGCTGGACAACAGTCGGCCAAACTGGCTGCCAGACTAGGTGACGGCGCTAACGCTGCCACCGCGCTTCGGTCTCGAGCATCAAAGTGCGAGGAACTCCTAAAAGGTGCCGCAGCAGCTGCGCGTGACGATGCAGCCCGCGCTGACTCTTCCGCGAGGCGGTTGCTCGCAGAACTCGAGCGCATATTTCAATGGCTGGACGCGCCTGCGTTGCGTGCATTAGATAATGCACCAGATTTGAGTTCCGAGGGCGGTAGGGCTCGCGCGTTAGCTGCTGGCAACGCTCTGAAGGCAGCCATCCGCGGCGAGTCCACTGCGTCTGCGGGCATCCGCCGACTGGCCGCTGTACAGGAGAGGCTGCGGAAACTCGGCCGAGCTAAAGAACGGCTTTCAGGCGCCTTAGCCCGACACATTAACAATTTGCTAATCCACCTGGGGAACGAGGCAGGCGCCGCTGTCGACCCTGCTGCCGCCACACGCTCTCATCACACCGATCTGCTTGTCTATGCTCCCTTCATGCGCTGGCTTAAAGACATGGACGAGAAGTCGTACGATGCTCTTGTGAAGGTGAGTTAAAATTATATCACATGTGTGTACTTATACACATCAAGTGTCTAGGTATCAAGAACATTTTTAGCTCTAAAAAAAATCTAATTTATTTAAATCGAATCGAATCTTCTGAATTGGTCTCCTACCTAATTCCCCATGCCTGTAACAATGACTTATCACCACATTTTGAATAAATTATGAATGAATTCAGTTTTTTGTAAAGTATATTCTTGATTGCAATCTTATAAAATGTACTTGATCCCTAGACACTTTTGATGTGTGTACATCGGTCTTAAATAAGTACGATGTAGTCGAACATGCCTAACCTTAATTTTTTGCTCGAAGAGTTCGACATAGACTTGTGGCTAAACCGCGCCGTGATACTCGTACAAGATCAAGGTCTCTAAATAGATTCAACGTATATTTCTCTTCCTAGGTGTATGTATCTACGTGGTCAAAAGTCCTGGAGCGAGCTTCCCACGCCGCATGCGAGACAGCGCGTGCTTCGCCACTAGATGACACCGCTCTTGACAACGTAAGTCTTGTTGGAAGTTAAACCAAGGTATAACAAATACGCGCTGTGATCTGCTGTTATGTCAAGCTTCGTGTGACTTAGCTTATAGCGACGAATTTGCAGCGCGTTATATTTCTTGTCATTTCTTTGTCGAAGCACTTTATTACGGGGACAGAAGAGATATAAATAAATACACTCTGTGATTGGCTTATATCGCACTTAGTGTACTTTCGTTTTAACCAATAACCATCCTCATATCAAGGCCTGAAGAATAGAAGGTACGAAAGTATCTGTTAATTAAATGCCCGTAGGTCATCATAATACTGATTTGACTTAAGTATTGTTGTTGTCGTACGAGTATGGCATCGTCTACTACTTTTAGTGGACAATAATTATATGGTTTAATTTTATTTTTTTATGTGTTTTTTTACCTACTGGAAGCCTTTTTCAGTTGTTTCGTGCAATAATTTTGTATCTTACAGGTATTAACTTTTGTGGAGAAAATGTGCGACGCCGAGCAAGATTTTTGCACTCAGTTCCTGTGTCTCGACGTTGATTTCAAGGTAAATCAGTCTTTATTTAAAATCAGTCGCACTTTTCTTAAAGAAAGAAAGAACAAACAAACCAATGCTGTTAAATGACGTCATGTGTGTGTTGTATTCTTTCATTTAAATACAGCCGTAGTGAGCAGGGAAGTTGCTTGGGCGAGTATGTAAACATCATACTTCTCACACCAAATGGCACTCGTGCTGGCTAAAGCTCCAGCCAAAGCTACGGACCCCTAAGGAATGGCAGCGCAAGAGCACTGCGTATTTCCATTCTGCTCTAAACATAGACAGTATATTATATAGACTTCACTTGTCTTCGATTAACCCGTATTTGCAGGCAGAAAACAGTGATGGCGATCGCAGCGAGAGAAGCGAGGGTGGCGACAGTGGCTCCACCGGGCCGAATGCGGGAGCATCCGGAACTAGACGCAGCTCGGAGTCCCGGAAACTGTTCTCGGAGCTGTTCCCCAGTCTTGAAACTGAATTGGTGGCGTTGATCACGCACATTGACAAGAATGACACTTAGTAAGTTAAGCACAAATTTCCCTTTTGACACAATATGGCCAAAATGTTTGCAATCAATTAAAAAGCCAACCAAATCTCAAGGTGTTAATTGTAGTAGCATGTTCTATTTTGTAAGTTGTGACAATGTGGTTGATTTTCAGTACTTATTTTCTGTGGATCCTTGCAAGTCCAGTGCTGTTTAGTCCGAGCATAGGTCACTTGTTCCTTGAGTTAATGTTGTAAGCTGGAATATAACGTGTTTATGTGTAATAAAAGGGCCACAAATACGAAGAAAAATATTTTAAAAATTCTTGTACATCACGGAAAAGCTAGAAAATGGTGTGTCGTTAATGACACGGTAGGCATATGAGCTACAGTTTTATAGAAATGTATATACAACTAGCAAACCCGGCGAACTCCGTTTCGCCACCACATGGGTTCGTTACGTTTACCCGCTTTTCTGTTGAATTTTTTCCTGAATTTTCTTTGCTATAAACCTCACGGAGCCCGAGACCTTTCCAACGAATGCAAAGCCGTGGAAATCGATTCGTGCGTTCTGGAGTTATAGCGTCAGGGAGGAAAACCCAACTTATTTTTATTTAGTTATTAACCAGTGTGTCGTAAACGACACGGTAGGGACAAGTACTTAAACGTACATACATACATACACTTAACGCCTGTCTCCCAGAGGGGTAGGCAGAGACTACAGATCTCCATTTGTCACGGTCCTGACATACCCCTTTCGCTTCATCTACATTCATACATCTTTTCATACATGACCTTCGGTTTCGAGTACTTTTCACGCCACCTTCGGCCAGGACATCACCAATCTGGTCTGTATATGTCCTTCTGGGGCGACCTCTACTCACTCGGCCCATTACATCACCCATATAAATCTCTTTCGTCAATCGCCTTTCATCCATTATCTCTATATGCCCAAACCACCGAAGCATGCCCTTTTCAATCCTAAATGATGATCCACCTAGCTCCTAAATGATGATCCACCTAGCTCGCAATGACACATATCTGATAAAAACAGTATGTTCCCTTTTACTTAACCCTTTAACAGGCAGAAGGTGTGTATGAAATTCATGATTTTAGACTGTATTTCAACGGACTAAGGTTCAAAATTAGGTGGGATCTATATGCCCTTTGTCTGGTAATGGGTTAAACGTATGACTGTGACATCCGAACAGCGGTGCGATGCGTGCTCTGGCGTGCGCGTCGCGTCACGTGCTGAGCGACGAGCGCGCCGAGGGGCGCTGGGCGGCGGCGGCGGCGGCGGCGGCGGCCGTCGCGGCCAAGCGCGCGGCCGACAGGATGGTCGCCGACATGATCGCCGCCATGCCCGACCATGTCAAGCAGGCACAGCGGAGGCCCAAGTTAGTGATATTGAAGTATTGGCTATGTGCAAAGCGAGTAGTGGCAGAGAGATAACGACCGCAGCGCACAACACGGCAGAAATTGGAAACAAATGCGGATGATCAGCTGTCAAAGTGTTGATTGCAGTACAAAATCAAAGCAAAGAAATGGGCCATGACTGTTGTTTCGTTGTTAACTTTTTATCGTGTTGTGTTCTTACATGCTCGGCTAATATTAATTTATTGCGTTTTATCTCAGTTTGTGGTTGGAAACTAATATTAGTGTAATAGTTTCAATCCTGGTTTTTATTATTATATTAATTTTACAAACTATTGAATAAATTTCACTTAAATATTGTCAACAATACTATTTTAATATTTGGTTTCATTTATATTTGCAAAGAAAACTAACAATATTTACATCGTTATTATTTGTCAATTTCCGCAAATGTTGTAAACGCTACGCGTCGCCACCGTCGCGCACATAGCCAATAGAACACTTCTTCTCTCACTATAGGTACACTGTGTTTTGGAAATACCCTTTGTAAGTTGATGTCTTTTGTATACGTGTTGGTAGATATTTCATTTCAGAGCCCTTAGAATTAGATTACGGTATAAAACTAGTTTACTTATTTATTATTCATATTATTTAATGCATTTACTATCGTATATAATATAACACATCACACACACAATTTACCTACATATATATTTATTTGTGTATTTATGATAGGCTACCTCTCCCTTAGGGCGTCGGCAGAATATCAGCGTCGCGGGCAGTTATGCTCGTGACACCATGCTGAGTCGTTGCCCTTTTCGACCGCGAAGTGCAGAACACGCGCAGTGCTACACGATCCATTTTTTATTGAACTTTATGATTTTAACAAATTGTGTTTTCGTTTGTGTGTGTACTGTGCCTGTGTGTCGAAATAAAGAAATGTCTATGTCTATCCCCTGCCTTACATATGGGGCGTCTTAAAAGGAGTCATCGGGGCCGCAGGTATCGTAGTGGAGTTCCCGACATCTGCACAAACGGTCCCGCGGTGGACAGCGGTGCCGCATGGTCCGCTTGCCGTCGTAAAATAGGAGTAGGCTCCTCTTGAGTGGACGAATCACCGTCCACTCCGAGGTGGAGCTTACAGGGGCTGGTTGCGCGTTCGGTGGGGCCTGTAGAATGTACTGTGGGTGCCCAGGACCCACCCAGCACCAGCGATTGCTGAAAGCCATCGGGGGGTTTTAGTCAGTAGGAGTCTATCGCCGCAAACCACACCACAGCACCGAGGTGTCCATGTGTATTTCCGCCTCGTCACAAAGAAAATATGAGAGTGCACGTATACTGAGCATTTCACCAGGATACGGTCTACAAAAACAGTAGACTTCAGTCTAGAAGGGTATTTGTAAATCATTACCTTTATACAACACACCAGATGTGTTCCGTGCCTCCGATAGCACCCTTAAATGTTGCGATTCTTTTGAATTGTCCTCGTCCTGAACGCTTGAAATACAGGAACTGTTTAAACACCTCCTTATTCATGAAAGTACCTACTTTTAGGTATTCGTCTGGGCGTCATGGCTTTGAGCAGCGGGCCCGTTGGTGCAGTGGTCAGCATGTCTGCCTCTGCTCCATAGGGCCGTGGGTTCGATTCCCACCGCTGGCAGGTATATTTCGTTGTCTGATTTCCATAACACAAAGTGCTTCAGCTACTTAACATGGGATCAAGGCAATGTGTGTGTTGTTGTAAAACATATTTATTTAAATATTTATTTATTTATTCTCAGGTTTTAACACTAAACGTAAATAATCAATCATCAGGTGCGGCGTACTGCAATGCGTAGAGGTATTCGAAGAGTGGTCTAGTCGTTGTGAGCGAGTGTTCTCCGGGGGTCGCCGCTCAGAATTGGACCGCTGGTACACATTGGTGACAAACTCCCTGATGCAAACGATATCCACAGCCACGCATCCCCGTTCACCGCCAACGCTCATACAGCTCGGTAAGTTAATTTTAAAACTCCTTTTTCACGGGGAAGACACTTAACACTCAATCAACATTATGTTTGTAATTATTTAAACTTTAGCCAATTTTGTAACATGTAAACAAATAATAAAAAAAAATAACTGTCACCTTCAATAATGGCTAGAAGTTAATAATTTCGTTGACATTTATCACCCCTAACAGCTACCGCCATCTGTCATATATAAGAGAAACAAGGGCCCGAAAAAATCCCCATTGTATATTAACTGTATTTATGTAAACAAATTGTTTTTTTATACAGAAAACTACCACCGTCTTCACGCTTCTGTCAGTCAACTTCGAGTCGCCTCATTGGAACAGTTGAGAAAGGAATGTCGGTCGAGATACTCCGCTGCCTTGGAGACTCACGCTGCTCGAGCTATTGCGCCTGCACTCGATAAGTTAGTATTAGTATTTATTACTGGGCATTCGCCTGTGGTGCTCTCCCAAAAGGCAATATGTGCCTCGTTTGTAACAATGCTGTCAATGACGGGCCCGTTGGTGTAGTGGTCAGCATGTCTGCCTCTGCTCCATAGGGCCGTGGGTTCGATTCCCACCGCTGGCAGGTATTTAGGTGATGAGATTTTAAGTACTTGTTGGACGTGTCTGGGTGTTTTATTTATATAAGTATGTATTTAAAAGAAAAAAAAAAAGTATTTAAGTAAGTATATTTCGTTGTCTGATTTCCATAACACAAGTGCCTTAGCTACTTAACATGGGATGAAGGCAATGTGTGTGTTGTTGTAAAATATTTATTTACTTATTATTATTATTGGCCCCCACTATTTATATTAGAGAAATAAATAAACGTTTAAAAATCATATAGGTACATATATATTTTTCCTCTTATTTCTATACCGTCTTTAGCTTAATTACTATGTGGGATACAAGAAGGCTTGCTAATTGTTGTTCAGGTTATCAGCGTGGGCGGAGCGCGTGGCCGCGGCCCTGGCACTGGGGACGCCGCCGGCACACATCGCCTACAGGACGGATTGTTCTAAGCACGAGCTCAAGAAACTACTGCCACTCTACCCACCACAAGTTGGTATGTAATTTCACATTCTAAATCATACATACACTTCACGCCTGTCTCCCAGAGGGGTAGGCAGACTACAGATCTCCATTTGTCACGATCCTGACATACCCCTTTCGCTTCATCATTCCTACATCTTTTCATACATGACCTCCGGTTTCGAGTACTTTTCACGCCACCTTCGGTCAGGACATCATCAATCTGGTATGCATATGTCCTTCTGGGGCGACCTCTACTCACCCGGCCCATTACATCACCCATATAAATCTCTTTCATCAATCGACTTTCATCCATTCTCTCCATATGCCCAAACCACCGAAGCATGCCTTATTCAATCTTAGTCACTACGTCGTCCTTCAAACCGCAACTTTCCCTTATCACACTATTCCTTATCCTGTCATTCAATGTCACGCCTTTCATGCTCCGCAATGACCGCATTTCTACGGCATTGACTTAACTTTTATGCTTCTTCTGCCATAACCAACTTTCACTCCCGTACATTAAGGTAGGTGCCAGTACAGCGTCATGGACAGCCAATCTTGCCTTTTTCGACATGAATTGGCTCTCCATAACACTGCGAAGGGCACCGTTAACCTTATTACTCGCACTCACTCTTCTCTCAATATCTTTGTCAAACATTCTAAATCAATTTTATATTCAAACTGGTTGAAAGAGACAACACTAAATACCAAACACAACTAGACTTGCGAGCCGCGTATCACCTTCAGTCGACGGATTTCTGGATCCAAACTGTCACATTTACTACCAATTTGACAGTTTGGATCCAGAAATACACTGCTACGCAGGAAGGGACAGAAGATTTTGTCTCTTACTCTTTCACTCCCGCATGTTTTGATATCGTTGTTTCATTTTATTCTAAACGTCGGTTTGGGATTGCAAGTCTAGTTGTTTTTGTCTGAGCTAAATAATAATATCTCGAGACATTTCGCACACGGTCATCAGAACACAAACTAGGATACCCTGTATACCTACTATGGTTCCAGAGACTGACAATATACTTACTTATATAAATACTATTCAATAAATACATAACATAGACCAACTTATCCCGTCGTGGGAGTGGTCGCAGCGAGGTGACCGAGGGAACGCTCCAGAGAACAGGCAGCAGCGCTCACTGTGAGTTAAACCACACTACGATCGCTTGCCGATCCACCTTCCAAGTGTGACGATTACTGGTATTTCCCCCCAAATGAACATGGAAATCAATTGAAATCATTGGGGAAGGCCCTCGTCCAGGAGTGGACGTCATGTGGCTGATTAATATGAAATACAAAGATCAATAAAACAGCCAGCTGCACACTTCAAATTCGACACATGAAACCGTGTCTAAACAAAAAACGAAGTTAAGTTGAAGCTTATCTTTGATTTTATTCGCGCCACTATGCCCAGTTAAAATATCAATAAAAAGCGCCTATGCGTTTCATTAAAAAAAAGCTGTGTGGTTTTACGAAACCACGGTAAAAGTGAAACTCCCTACTCCGCGGCCGACCGTCACGCGACATGCAACACACAGACGAAAAAGTTCGAGACGATGTACCTTATAAAAGTTTCACTTTAATAACTTTAATACTACTTTAATAACTATAACTTTTGCTCGTTTATGACAGTTCGAAAGTCCCTGTACGACCTTTACCGGGGCGTAGAGAAGGAGGTGTCGGAGTCTCTGGTGCCGGTGGTATGGCGCGCCATGCAGCAGGCATTGTTGAACACGCATCGGGAAATTCAGGTTTGTGTCTGGTGGTAATTGGTAGGTTACTTAGGTACGATAGGTAGGCCCAAGCTGTTCCGGAGGGGCCGGTAATAACGAACGAGTAGTCACCGTGGGGTTTTAGTGGGTGCCAGCCCCACATAACCCGGTCCTTGCCCCACCTAGCGACGGGGTATCCATGATAGATTTCACCAAGAACGATATAATGTTATTATAACATGGTTGTTTGTTAATATGACTAATTTTGTAAAAAGTTATAATGGGACTGCAATAGAGTAAAAACAGGGTTTCACGATACAGGCATAGCCTAGTGTGAACCCATCGCAAACCCGAAACTAAGCGTGACTCACATTTGCTCCAAGCCTGAAAAATGTATAAATTTCAATTGAAAAAAAAAAAGATCTACACTTACTTTCTTAATTTTTTTTTATTAAGTGTTCATTGATAGCGGCATCCCTGAAACGCCGCCGTTTAAGCGTGTAAGCCGCCGACATAAAAATTGATTGACTGACACTGATTGACTGTGTGACTCAGTGATTGACTGTTATCAGACACTACTTCATACGAGCAGATTTAGGAGGATTACAAGATTAATCTACCTACATGATTTGATTTGTCAGAAAAGAAATTTTACCTTTGATTTGTGATGCCTCTATGAACGCATATTTTTTGTGTTCTTAATAGTGTGTTTCTGTTTCCAGTCGAGGATAGCAGAATGCTACCCAGGCTCCGGATTGGCGGTACCCATCACCACACAGGAAATACTAGACGCATTCTCTGACATTGCTAGGGAACATTAATACTCGATATTTTAAAGGTACAATAGTGTCCCTCGCGATCGTTTGAGAACTCGTACAAGGGTATGTGGAGATAATAAGTTTGAGTAACCCTGCTGTGGAGCATAGTTATGCAGCGCGAACCGGAAATGCCCTTTTAAGCCGAAGCTCTGGGAGACGGGAGCGAAGAGTATATATGTAAATATCTATCTAAGCAATGTGTGTTAACTCCAAATCTAAACTAGGTGACTTTACAAATAGGTAGGTACCTAAAGACGGGCCCGTGTCATGTCTGCCTGTGCTCCGTAGGGTCGTGGGTTCGATTCCCACCACCGCTGACAGGTGCTTAGGTGATGAGCTTTTAAGCACGTGTTGGATATGTCTGGGTGTTATATTTATAAAAGTATGTATTTAAGTGAAAAACAAAAATATAACTATATAAGTAAATATCTCTTTGTCTGATTTCCATAACACTTATGTGCTTTAGCTACCTAACATGGGATGAAGGCAATGTGTGTGTTCTTGTAAAATATTTATTTATTTATTTTATTTATAAAGATCGTATGACATTGTTCTGTGACAGCTATTTTTTGTTGTCTATTGCTGGCAGATATTACAATCGCAGCAATCGATAATTAACACACCTAGTAATAATTGTAACATAGCATATTTATACCGACTTTAGCCAGTGATCATTTTTTAATGAAACGCGCACAGACATTATAACTCACTATTGTTCACCGGGTATATAGGTGCGAATATAAACAAAGACAATCTTCGAGCTTACCTTTGTTATTTTACTCGATCTTTTTTCCGTGCGAGATTTAATTTTGTTTTTCACTGGTTTCCACGTCGATGACAATTTAAATCCGTCCTCTCGATTGAAATTATGGTGTTTGTTAATCTCAGTCGCTTCACACACGATTCTGGAATAATATCCGCGTTGTGTATACAGGACTTTTGGATCGTGTAGTTCTATCCAGTGGTTCGGTCCATTCTACAGTAGGTGTTCAGCTGTTGCGGATTTATTAATCTGCCGATTCTGCCATGACAGCTGAATTATATTCGCGCCTATACCCGGTGAGCCTATAGCCAGTGATGTTTCACAGATCTATGTTTTGTGTGAATGTACAATTATGACCATTCTAAGTTTACTGTTAATATTGCTATAAGACTGTATTTGCGATATAAATTATTATATTATTGGTAAATGTACCTATTTATTTATAAGGAAATAAATTATTTTAATATCTACTTACATGAGTATTTTATTTTTATGGGGTTAGTGGATGTTCTAGAGTGCAACGGAACCAATCTTTTTTTTTGTCGTAAGAATAGTTTTGATGGAAGCAGAGTGTGGACCGAAATCAATCGCAGTATGAGGCGCGGTTGCCGATTTTTCTAAGTAATTAATTTCAGAGGTAAACTAACAATATTTGCTCTGCTGAGTGTTTCTTGGGTCCTCCTGCATGAGCAGGTCAAGCGACTGTGATAAATATTATAGTTAGTTTTCTAAGCTTGTTTAGTAAGTTCCGTAAAGTTAATAAAATCTTAGATCTATTATGAACTGGGCAGAAGCATACGCAAACAGGTAGCAATAAAACTGCAACATGTGATTACCTAGTTAATTTATTATTTTTATAAACTAAAAAAGAAAATAATTCACAGACATTGACAGCTTATTATACTGATAGTGTTCAGTCCAGGGACTTCGGGGGAGAGTAGTTCAGGTAGACAAGTCCAGATGTCTTGGCCTGCAATTAAAACAATATCATATGAGCTCTATGAATTGGCTGATTGAAGAGGCACTGGGTAGGTCACGTGGTACAAGGAAATGATGGATCAAAATAGGCTGCTGACTCAGACCAAACAGTAGACTAGCAAGCCGCGTACCACCCTCAGTGTTTCTCTTTCTAAGCAATGTGTATGGAAGTTAGATGTACTTCTGGATCCAAACTGTCATTAGTAGTAATAGTGACCACTCATACCCTGCTATGCCTGTATGCTGTAAGTGATGTAAGATAAATTTATCTTGCTCTTTCACTCCTGGATGTTTATCATATTGTCTCATTTTGTTCTAGACATCAGTTTCTGATTGCAAGTCTAGTTGTTTTTTGTCTGAGATGAATAGAATAATTCTTAGTAAGTAGAGCATATAAAAGGAATGCTCATTGTGGTGAATAAGTGACCCAGGGGTAGTAGTAAACATACAACATTGGCACATAAATAAAAAAATCCTTGATAGATAAAATTGTAGCTTTATGGCACTTGCAATCTGCAGTTATCAACAACAGTATGTAATGTAAAATGATAGCAAATGTAATGTTAATTCTTTTAAACCTGCCCTTATGATGTTATAAAAAAAACTAACTCAGCCACTTTAGCCATTTTCAAACATGGACAAAAACTATACTCAGAGGTTACAGCTTTACCGCTGTATAGTTAAACATACATATATACACTTCACGCCTGTCTCTCAGAGGGGTAGGCAGAGACTACAGATCTCCATTTGTCACGGTCCTGACGTACCCCTTTCGCTTCATCTACATTCATACATCTTTTCATACATGACCTCCGGTTTCGAGTACTTTTCACACCACCTTCAGTCAGGACATCACCAATCTGGTCAACATATCGTCGGTGATATTCTGAAACCGCGGAACTAACAGTATTGAAAACTGCGTAAGGTAGGTGCAGTGAATGTTACAGGATTAAGAAAAACATGATATTAACTAAACCAAATGACTTTCTATTCTTTATATTTGTAAATTGTAACATTATTATATTCTACCTGGTATTGTAGGCATTAGGTATGTTAAGCGTGTATTAATTAATTATTAAATATCGATTTTGCTAGTTTTGTAAATACGCGGTTTTAAACACTGTTAGTTCCGCGGTTTTAGAATATCACCGACGATATGTCCTTCTGGGGCGACCTCTACTCACCCGGCCCATTACATCACCCATATAAATCTCTTTCGTCGATCGACTTTCATCCATTCTCTCCATATGCCCAAACCACCGAAGCATGCCCTTTTCAATCTTGGTCACTACAGCTTCCTTCAAACTGCAACTTTCTCTTATCACACTATTCCTTATCCTGTCATTCGATTTTAGGTTTGTATAGTTAAAAATATACACTAAAATTACTACAGTACATCTACATTCATCCACCACTATTTATCTTGCTTAATTTAGCTCCAACTAGGCTGGGAAAGCAAAGCAGTGGGTTTTTATGATTTACACAGTTATGTATGTATGTGTTCCTTTCATTTGCACCACTCAGGTAAAGTTACAATATTTTGCATAAAAGCTTAATATTTCAGTTTTTTTTTTTTGCTATACAGGCTAAAGCTGATGCTATATTGTAAAGTGTTTGCCAAATATGACTTGACCAGTGGAACTTTGCCTTAGTGGTGTCTAGTGGAAGGGACAGAGGTAACCATGGATCATGGACATCCACTCACAATCTCTTGCCTCTCTCTTCCACATCAAAACATCTCTTGATATAAATGCATGCTGGTCAGCTTCTGGTCAACAAATCTTATTACAAAACCAGTCTTCTGATTTCTTACCACAACAAGAGTGAAGGCAGTAAATCCGATGCCGAAGAGCAGAGCGGCGTTGTAGCCGCGTTGCTTGGCATCATAACCAGCTTGCCAGGAGCCCTGAGGAACGGGCAGCTCATCCATAGTTGGTGGTTTGAAGTGACTGTCGTGGCCATACTGACGAGCTAAAACAATAATGTTTATGTAATCGTTTTGTAAACTTGAGAAAAAAGTGCCGCTCATATGTCATGCAGAGTTAGACTATAGATAATAAAATATTATAGGTTATATTGTGTTACGTAATTTAGGTTTTGTTTCTTTTATTAGAAAAGCATTAGAAAACTTAGAACAACATCGATAACAACGGTATTATTTTGTAATTAAATAGTAAAACAATGAAAACAGAAGTTATTAGAGAAGAAGGTTTCGATACTGTCCGAAACCATATTTTAATGTTTCTCTTGTAATCAGTATATACTGTATATTGCAGACAAAAACAATTGAGAGTTACAAACCTTGGCGAGCTAACAATCGGGAAACAATAGGACGAGCCGCGAACATTTTGCAGTTCTTGTTTCGAAACACTAAAAGAACTTCCCTTCGTATGAAAATAAAATCAGCCAGCCAGTTTTTCTGACCATAAACAATAGCAATTGACATTTATTTTTTTATTACACATTGTCATGTACACAGGGCTTTATAAATCTTATTACGGCTGTACCGAACTCTAATTCTCGTGTAGATCAGTAGAAAAAAAATACTGTCGCTAAAAGTCAGCTGTTTGTGAATGACGTTTTGCTTGCGTTCTTTCATTCTTCGCACGATCGAGTGAGAGTGACATTATTAGAAATTGTTATGAAATTGTAATGTTCAATGAATTTAATAAGTTTTATGAATTAAAACTAATAAAATAAGTTAACTAATATATATCCAATATGTTTTCTCGTGTTGTGAAATATGGAATTTATGGTAGCTTTGTAGTTGGCGGTGGTACGGTGGCATACAAAGTTGAGGATTATGATTCCTTAGCTATAGTAAGGGTTTTTAGAACAGCATACACTGCTGTAGATATTGGGCGGACGTATAAAACTATGCTTTACAGTAAGGAATGGGATAAAGCATCACAGGAATATTATAATACGAAATGTGAAGCTCATCAGATTTGTGCCGAGAAATTGCTGGAACTGTGTCGTTCAAATAAAGGTGCTTACATAAAAATTGGGCAACATATCGGTGCCCTTGACTATTTGTTACCAAATGAATATGTGAAGACCATGAGAATATTACACAAAGATGCTCCAAGGAATACTGTAGAGCAACTTTATAAAGTAATTAAGGAAGATTTAAAAAAAGATGTAAGTAGCACACAGGATGTAAGTAAGCCTATGTTAACCTTTGCATATCTATGACATTTTATAGCAAATTATGCCTCCATGGGCATCCTACAAATCACATTAATAAATTAATGTGTTAATCTGTTTCAATAAGCAATAGAGAAATCTAGTATTTCCTAACTTACATTTCCTCAATGCAATTTATGTTTTTATTTTACCAATTAGATTTTGAACTCTAATACTATTAATTAAAGACCAAATTAATCATATAGTGGACAATCTAATGCTTGTTGTATGTTACTGGAAATAATTAAATAAAAGTTTCATTTAAATATTAACGCAATATCCTCAGTAGATATATAAAATTGTTAATTAATGTATTCATTAATGAATTAATGTGTTAATCCGTTTCAATAACCAATAGAGAAATCTAGTATTTCCTAACTTAAATTTGCTCAACGCAATTTATTTTTTTAATTGACCAATTAGATTTTAAACTCTAATACTATTAATTAAAGACCAAATTAATGATATAGTGGACAACCTAATGCTTGTTATATGTTATAGGAAATAATTAAATAAAAGTTTCATGATTTTTAATATTAACGCAATATCCTCAGTAGATAGACATGATACTTTCTAATTACCTAAAATGAGGCCTAGAAAAAATATTTGCACACATAATATAGAATACATCAATTAACAATTCTATATACACACATCAAAAGTGTCTAGGGATGAAGTACATTTTAGAAGATTGCAATCAAGAATATATTTTACAAAAACTGAATTCATTCATAATTTATTTAAAATGTGTTGATAAGTCATTGATACAGGCATGGGGAATTAGGTAGGAGACCAATCCAGAAGATTAGATTTGATTTAAATAAATTAGATTTTTTAGAGCTAAAATGTTCTTGATCCCTAGAAACTTGTGTTGTGTGTATATAGAATTGTTAATTGATGTATTCTATATTATGTGTGCAAATAATTTTTCTAGGCCTAGTTTTAGGTAATTAGAAAGTATCATGTGAAATGAAATGCCGTGAATTGCATTGACCAGTCTTACGAAACAAATCATAATTACCTATTTTTTCCTTATACAATAGATGAGTTTAATCAGATAAAAATCTTACCAATTGCTGTTTAAAGACCTCAAATCATAGTCACCATACTCATTCTATTCCCTATAGTAAATTGATATGTTAACTTCTTCCCATATCATATAGGTTTAGGCCGTGTGTTCTTAATGAGTTGAAGACAAATTATTTGTAGTATAAAATTACAAAGATATCTCATAAAATAATAAACCTCATTGCTAAGGTTCATTGGTAAGGATAAAGGTTGAAATCCTTTGGCATGCTGCCTACAAAGCTGCAAATTAACTTTAAAAAATCTGTAAACCTATGAGCGAAATTTGGTTTTATTTATTGATTGTATTTGTTATACAAAAAGAACACATTGTGTAATTGGGCGCTACGAAATTTACATATGTAATCTAATGAATGTCTAATTTTTTGTTAATTAATAATGGTGAAAAATAGCCAAAGATATATAGCAGACTATACAAATGATCATATGTCCATATATATATTGTAGATATTGTTTTACAGCACATACTATCACTGCCCCATGTAGATGGGGTGACCATATTCATTTGGTCATAACATGGACAGTTTAAGTTTACTTTTTTTATTTTTTCCTCCGAGATTAAGTTTTAAAATTCGTCATTGTCCCAATTGCAGCAGTTGAACTCGAGGTTGAAACTTACATAATTATTATTATAAAAGTAAAACATCCACACTCCAAGAGCAAGATACCATAAGAGATATTTCCCGGTCAATGTTGTTATTACCAGTGAAATAATAAAATAAATTTTCAAGCAATTTGCTTTAGCCTAACTAACTAAAGCTGTTTAGCCGTGTGGTGACGGCGAATAGAATACATGTGTCACCATCCCAGCCCAACTTTTCCCGTCATGGGGGTCGTAAGAGGCGACTGAGGGAGCTCTCCAGAGAACGGGCAGCAGCGCTCTCTGTGAGTTAAACCACAACACCACTGCGATCGCCAACCCGCCTGCCAAGCGTGGCGATCACTGGCATTTCACCCCAAATGACGGATCTCATTGGGGGAGGCCCTCGTCCAGCAGTGGACGTTATGCGGCTGATGATGATGATTGCTTTAAAAAAATTGTACTTCATTAACAAGTCCTTTAACAAAGTTGTGGGCAGTCTACTATAGTGAATGAAGAATTTACTTGCTCATATGTTTAATTACAGCCCCAAGAAATGTTCTCAAGCTTTGAAGCGGAGCCCCTTGGTACAGCTTCTCTTGCTCAAGTGCACAAAGCAACACTGAAAGACGGAACCGAAGTAGCTGTCAAAGTTCAACATTACTTTGTACGGAATAGTATAAAAATCGATCTCCAATGGATCGAGATGGTCATAAAAATGATGTCTAAAGTGTTCCCAGATTTCCAAATGCAATGGCTAGTTGACGAAACAAAGAAGAATATTGCCAAAGAGTTAGATTTTCTTCAAGAAGGGCGCAATGCTGAACGTGTTGCTACTATGTTCAAAGATTATACATGGTTGAAGGTACCAAAGATATTTTGGGATTACAGTACCGAAAGAGTTCTTGTCATGGAATACATAAATGGGGGTCAGGTCAATGATCTTAAGTATATTGAGGTAAGTCTGTGCCCTTATTTTTAAGGATCGCCTTTAAATCCCAAAGCGGGGTAGGCAGAGGCACTTGCTAAAGCAAATGCCTTCGGTTCACCAAGCATATTTAACCCAACGTGACAGGGGGTGAGCCCATAGCCGTTGTAGGGTTCACACACCTTGTAGTGTGCGGGTTTCTACTATGGTATAGATTAACCTATATATAATATGTATATTACAGGAGAACAAGATAAACAGAGCAGATTTGTGCCGCAAGTTGGGTGACCTCTACTCCAACATGATATTTGTGAATGGTTTTGTACACAGTGACCCTCATCCGGGAAATATCTTGGTGAGGAAGGACCCAGGGGCAAAGGAAACTACAGTCTTTCTACTAGACCATGGATTGTATGCTGTAAGTATTATAATTAAATGTCCATGAATTAGATCTATGATAAAAGATGCTCCTTTCACTTAAGCGGAAGCTAATTCATGTATGCGTCCTTCCCATTCTTACCTACGGTGCTCAAACCAAGTATTTGACTGACATTCAAAAACTTCGCCTCGGAGTTTTCCAGTGAAAAGTCTAGAAGCCGAAAACAGATCACAGTGGCGTGCAATTGGAGAGGCCTATGTCCAGCAGTGGACAAGTATGAGCTGATGATGATGATGAAGACTAGGTTCGCGCTGTTACTTTGTTTCTGAATACGACGGTAATAAAAAAAACAAGGCCAAATCATTTAAGGCGAAGTCTACAACATCGCTGGCAATCAATCAATCATTCACGATTTTTCCAGCAACTGACAGAAAAGTTCCGATACCACTACTCGAAGCTGTGGTTGTCTATCATAGACCGTGACCGGCCAGAGATTCAGCGTCACGCTGCGGCCCTCGGCATCAGGAAGGAGTTGTACTTCCTCTTCGCGTGCATGGTCACCGGCCGCCCCTGGGAGACCATCATGAAGGGCATTGACAGGACTAAACCTAGTTCCGGTGAAGTAAGTTCAAACGTAACTATTCCTAACAAGTTGCAAAGGAACTAGGACTCTATTGAAAATACTACACGTTTTACAGCGCTCGTGCTATTCACACGTTTTGTTCACAAAAGTGCTTAGACGAGTTAGCCAATAAATAAAGTCGTAACGACATCACTTAAAGTCGGTCAACCGTCCAATGCCAAGCGGGCTATCAAACCTCTAACTTTGTAATATATTTCAACTTGAATAACTCATAAGCGCTTTACTAACAAAAATGTGTTTTCACTACGATCTGGTACAGTTTTGGATTATAATAATAAGATTTTTTTTTACAATTTCGTGTCGTGCTGTAATTTAATCATACTTCGTACATGAATTTAATGCTCAATTATATTTATTATAAATAATTATATAAATATTATTATAATTTAATAATTAATAATTATATAATATAAACTCGAACTTTTTATCCCCGTATCACCCCCATAACTTTTGAACAAAATATCCAATTTTCATTTAATAAACAAATTTTAATGATACGTGTCGTGTTTATTTGATACCCCACTTGGACATATTTGCTCAAGAAAATTTTTCATCCCTCCTTTTAAGCCCCTTAGGTCATTTTTGAGTGGGTTAACCGATATCGTTCAAACATAACTAAGAACAAGCTCGAACAAAAAAAAAACTTTATTGTAATAGCTCTATTACAACGAGAGTTATAATGCCACAGACAGACACGTCAAACTTATAACACCCCTCTTTTTGGGTCGGGGGTTAAAAATGTTTAAATTCTTAAAGCTACTTTCAGAATATACGTGACTATCTGTTATTTTGTATTTCTATCCCACAGCTACAGCCACCAGAGAAGGGAAAAAAATCTCAATTGACATGCTGAAAATTATGCTACGTTCTAATGAATTGTATCTATGTCTAATGACTGATGAATGTTATTTAATTTCCAGAAAAACGTATTCCAAAACGAGATTCCACACTTCCTCTCGCAAGTGACCGAGTGTCTGGAGCACGTGGACCGGCAGGCGCTACTCGTGCTGAAGACCAACGACCTCATACGGAGCATAGAGTACGCTCTAGAGATGCAGGAGCAAATGTGCGGGTTTATGGTCATGACGCGGTGCTGCATGAAGTCCGTCTATCAATTGGATTATAAGGTAATTATAACTACTAGCCCACCGAACACACTGACTGCGAGACGTGCACAAGAAAACATGTTCGACATGGGTCTAGTCATCTGGTACTTTGTTCGTGACACACAATGACCAGAGTACAGTTACGTGCATAACTGTTTCCCGGACAGTAAACGCCTCTAGGCGTCCTAACAATAAAACATCTATTGTGTCTATTTTACTGTCAGGCAAAGTGACACTTAGTAACATTTCATAGCCACTTTCTCTTAAAATAACGACTGGTACTTTGATATTAGACCTATTTCATCGTAGTAAGGAATATATTCGCAAAACCATAACATCCCCACCGATGCTTTATAAGAAAATGGCTTTGAAATATTTCTAAGTCTATACATGTATATGCACGTGATTGTACATGAACATGTATGAAATAAGTTTAATTGTGAATACTTATGCCACTTAAAAAGCTGTCACATATTAAATAGGTGTCCGCTCCCAGTAGTGCTTAACTTTGGTGATCGAGCGATCTTGTCGGAGGTCCTTACTGAGTTGTTTCTTCAACAAATCTTTGTACTCTATTCCAGAACGCCACCGGTTTCCGACGCACATTATTGTCATTGAAATATACGTGGACAATAATTGTGTTATATTTCTACGGCGTGTACTTGGGGCTTCTCAAGAATTTCGCTTAAATACGTAGTAAGTAAAATGCGTATGACAAAAGAGTGCTATATTCTTGTTTTTTTACTCATCATTGTATAAAAACTCGTGATACGACGAATGAGCAATTTTCCGTACACTAAACGTCATCGGATAACTATAATGGGACATAGATGGCGCTAGCGTAATCTTGGGAATTTATTTTTGGATGACTGTCGGCTATTATGTTTTTGACTAAAAGGCTTTCAGTAATAGTTAGGACAATAGGAAGCCGTTTGGATTTCTAAAGCCTTTCTCAAATACAAGATGATAGTACTTTGGAGGAACCTTTTTACCCAGCTCTACTCAACGTAGTAACTTTGCCAAATTTTGCGGGGCGCAATCTAGTAGACATTCAGAAACATATTTTTTTATAAATAAAACTTATAAGACGATTACTAATGATACACAAAGCTTTGTAGTAAGGTCCAAAACCTCTTTTGTCATACTGCAGCTTAGGGATTTTATAAGCTATTAATGTAGTTTCCGTGCTCTTCTAAACAAAGGCTGAATTAGGTACCAAATAGTAGTTGTTCTGAATTTGTTACAGATTGGCGTTTTCTTTGATAGATGTATAAATAGTTATGTGGAATATTTTTGTACAGTGTATTTTTGTACATTTGCTTACCTTTTTATGTAATGAATTAATCAATAACAATCTATTTAGGTAATTAGGGGAATTTTATGTGTAAATCTCGGTTATAATTTCTGGACGGGCAGGTTTTGTGTTGTCTATCATGGATACGTATTTTAGTAGTTAATTCTTTGTAATAATTATTTATGGTGTTTATGTTTGACATGTATTTTTAAATTGGACCTTATTGCTGTGGTATAAGGTTGTGAACGTTTTGCTGGCTACTTATTCTTATCTGTTTTACCTTATGACCAAAAGTGTAACGCTCCTGCAGTCTCTGGTGATAATGCTATTGATACTGTCACAACCATAATTATAATAACACGCCATTGAAACAGAGTAGATATACAGGGTTACTTGTAACTCGACGTATTCCTGGTATGGGGTGATAGAGGAGTTAAAATGCAATAAAATAAACCTCCATATGTAAAAAGTCAGTCTTGTCTGTATATATTCTAATACAGTGACGTAAAACATAGCATAAATAGCATGGATCTAAACAGACTTGAAGCCTTGTATTATGTACCTATGAAAATCTCTAATCTTTGTATTTCGGTTATTGATTATTAATAACTAATTATTCAAAATGTACCATTTATGGCATGGAAAGTTAGTATACATCAAAATTGGCCCTTTTATAAAAATAATAGTTTTGCTTTTGTATAACACAACAAAATCATGTAGTCTACTCATGAACTAATGGTGCTAGTTACCTTTGAACACAGGCACGACTGTTTAATTGATCAAGTTCATCTGGCAGGTTGCCTCACTTTCATTGGTTCACGTGGGTCATTCGTACCAAGCGCCATCTGCACTCAGCTTAGCGTTTTGTTTTCGTACTAACCGAACTACTAAGACTAGATGAAAACTAGAAACTCATTCCATTAGTTTACTAGACGAAAGGAGTTCCATTTTTCTGTCGAGCGAATACCCCTCTCCCTCTTTCTACAGAGAAAGAAAAGTACGATTTAATTTTATTTAATCAATGAAATAATGATCTATGAAGAAATAGGATTTACTCAACGAACAGGGCATGGTATATAAATAGGAAAATATGTACATATTATATATCTAATATTGTGACTGGTCATTCAAGATAGTCAATAATATAATTATCTAGATTTTTAAGAGAGATTATTTATCACAAATAGACCAAACGAATTCATACCTCAGTGTATAATAATTATGTAAGATCTAATATATTTATTTAAACTAGAATAATCGCAAAAATAAAACATTATTTTACTAATAAAGCTTTTATTTTTTTGTAGTTTAGGTAAGGTCCTTATGTGCCTGCGCTTTCGGAGAATACTACTGAGACTTTCGTGTCGGAAGAGGCGACTTATAAAGGACAAGCCCATCACCATCCAAGCCCTACCTGTCTCTCGGCGTACGGACCATTCTCTGGAGACGTGCGCGTCTACTTGTTTTTGCGTAGTGTGTGCCTGCGAAAGTGGCAACTGGAAGGGTACCAGAGTGGCGACGGCCCACTAAAACTTAACGGTGACCACTCGAAGTTTGTTGCCGGGACCATCGGAACCGCCTAAGTCGCTAAATACAAGGGTGACCCCTCGAGGGGCCCTCATTTCTTTTCTCGTTCACAGTACGTACCAGGGTCACCGGGGTACCACCGTCGGCGTTCGGGAGGCACTATTTTGATTTTTGGAGTACTGGGATTGTCCCACGACCCACGCCCTTTGTACCCATCAGCGGTTGAGTGTCCATGACGGATTTTCCTACACAAAAATAGTTTCCCTACTAGGACGTGGTGGGTCCAATGATACACTGAAAAACTGTGATGAGACGTTTACGTTCCGCCGCCGAAGTATACAGGCATGCGTGATTTAGAATTACTATGAGAATAATGATAATAATAGTATCAATTATCCGATATAAGAAGTTAACATGTTATAGGAAGTAGATGTCAAAGAAAAAACACACGATTTCGACATTTTTATTATTACAAAAAACGACAAAACAATTGACAAACGATAAAAAATATATGATACCATGGGGATTTACGTTACCTACACGTAAACCCCCATGGCACTCCCACAATGATACTACCATGGTTTTATTCCACCCTATCTTATTTTAC
The DNA here is from genome assembly GCA_012932125.1 of Conopomorpha cramerella. Lineage (NCBI taxonomy): Eukaryota > Metazoa > Arthropoda > Insecta > Lepidoptera > Gracillariidae > Conopomorpha > Conopomorpha cramerella. The sequence goes on along the minus strand of SJJU01000504.1, from coordinate 73,156 downwards.
AAGCAAAAGACTAGTTAATTGAATTCACCTATCGATGTCGAGATCAAAATATGAATATAATGGAGTCAATTTATCACGCTAGATGGCGCAACGTCACTGGTGTTGTCAATCATTTGCAAATGCTCGTCTATGTGACTGACACTAATTTTAGAACCAGCGAGGACGCTGCCACTACAGATTGGCTTTGCTTGTCTCCATTATATGATACGGAATTATAAGAACAGTAACAGCCATGAAAAAACGAACGTTCATCATTAACGACAATCTAATAGTTTTTCTTGTATGGAAAGTAGCTTAGTGGTTACGAATTAGATGGATTGCTTACTCTTTCCATCGATAGATGATGTATATTCTACTATGTATTCTCAGTTACTTATTGGAAGTTCGTGACAGCGCATTTTCTCATTGTTGCGGTACATTATACAAGTATCATTGTGGGGTTTGCATGAAAAAAAAAATGATTCAATTTATTTGAATTTTGCTCTCCAAACTGACAATTTTTTCTGTTAAAAATACTAAGTCAGTTTGCATCTTGAGTAGTGCGTGCGTAACGTTATCTCTGCTTTTCCTCTTGGTCAGTCGGAACAATGTCGACGCCGATGTCTTGCACGATAGATCTGAGCTTCGGAAGTCGGCCTGAAGGAAATGTGGCATCACTTTCTTGTTAACGTGGGCACACTTAGCAGAGGGGTTTTCTTCGAGCGACACCGTAACTTCTGGAAACCAACAAGTTTGCTTTAAACCATACATACCGACCATACTGCGTCAAACGTCGAGGGAAAAAATGATGGTAAGTTGAAAAGCTTAATATATTTTGATTAACTTACGTCGTACATACACACTATACATATAAGTGTATTGGCCTATGATAATAAATCCGGGAACCTCTGGCATGGTTTTTGTATTTTTAAGTCTTACCATGACCGTCCTCAATGGGGATCTGGTCGGCGAAGTTGTGCGTCGAGGTGTTGCGGGAGCTGAACCCGCGTCCAGCGCCGCCCAGCGTCAGCATGTTGCTCGCCTGGAACGCACACGTTGAAGCTGTCGGACGAAACGATAAAATTATAATATATTCTTTTAGGTTCCTATGTTGGTTTAATGTGACCAAGTTATTCTCGTTGTTGTAACGCGCCACACAATGTGCATCGCTGTTTTACTAAGGGCCTCAGTGAAATGAGAGTAGGTACCTAAAGCGAGGTTTAGACTAACAAGTTCTTGCCGCAAGTGATTGACCAAGTTCTTGCTATTACGTTTAGACTAAGTGCAAGGTTTCTTGTAGAAGTTGGCTTTGCAAGTGCTTTGAAAGTATTATCGCGCAAGTTCTTTCCAGACAGTTTACAGTAAGCGAGAACTTGCTGCAAAATTGCGCTAAATATTTCCATGCAGTGGCGGATTAACGTATAAGCACTACAAGCACGTGCTTGGGGCCCCTGTTCTCCAGGGGCCTCCATCCTCTGCTAGCATTTCATTTTATACCTACATTTTATTTTTGGTTACCAAGACAAGGTCTAGGGATAACCAAAAATCTAGAGGCACAAGTGAAAGAAGAAAGAAAATATTGGCAAAATGTATTGCAACGAGTTATTGCAGTTATACAAACGCATGCAGAACGTGGCTTGGCCTTTAGGGGACATGATGAGTCTTTTGGATCTATACATAATGGTAATTTTTTGGGTTTACTTGAACTTGTGGCTCTATTTGATCCATTTTTAGCAAGCCATATTGCAAGATATGGAAATAAAGGGAAAGGCAACCCATCATATCTATCGAAAACAGTATAAATAAATAAATACATAAATAAATGTAATAAGTATGCGACGAACTTATCGATTTAATGAGTGATAAAGTTCACAAAGTGATTGTCGAAGAAATACAATCAGCTGGGTACTTCAGCCTCTCAGTGGACTCCACTCCTGACCTATCACATACGGATCAACTAAGTATTATTTTGAGATACGTATCGCCGTCTGATGGTATGACTGTAGAACGATTACTGACGTTTTTAAATTTAAAAAGTCATAACCGGAGAAGAAATGGCAAATATAGTACTCAGTTATCTAGAGGGTTGTAAAATAGATATTGCAAAGTGCAGAGGACAATCATATGACAATGCTGCTAATATGTCAGGACGATACAAAGGGATGCAGCAAAAAATTTTAGAGCATAATAAATATGCTGTATTTATACCATGCGCTGCACATAGTCTAAACTTGATTGGTCGCAGTGCTGTTGATTGTTGTACGATCGCAGTGAATTTTTTTTCAATTGTGCAGTTGTTATACAATTTTTTTTCGGCTTCTACTCATCGTTGGGCAGTTTTAAAATAATTATGCTTCACAGCTTTATTCGACGCGATTTATAGTTAACATGTTGTAGATGTTAATCCAAGCCTTGCCTTCACACGGTCTTTAGAGTAAAATTAAAAGATAACTGAAAAACAAACACTGGCAACACTTTTACACTGACCGCTCTTTGGTAAATAAGATATCTACCTTCATAGTGTTTTTCCGTGCTCAAGCCTTCGCACGTAATTCCCGATTCCAACCATTTATTTTTGAAATGGGACGTAAAAGAAAGTATGAATCAAGTGAAAATAGGATCCGCAGGAAGATACGAGAGTATGAAGATCGTTTGGCGAAAAAACGGCGACGCCGCCGCAGTGATAGTGTAGAAAGTGATACTGCTGCACCTGGTGACCAACTTCACGGTACGTAGATACAATGTTTGATTGTTCTTTGTTCTGCGATACGAGATACCAGCGGGGTTACCTCTGTCGTTTATCGTATATTGTGTTGCGAGATGTCATCTGGACTACCTCTGACACTTACCAGTTATCTTTGCTGATCAGCATTGTTATTATTGTCCTAGATGTCACCGAAGAGAGAGACACTGGACACACATCAAATCACAGTCACGACATGGATCATTATTATGATGACGTTGGGCAATACTCACCTGCCTACATTGACGCTACTCGGCAGACGCAAACCATCGCTGCGGCCAGGACCTTCGGTCCTACTGTTACTTCTACGTATACAGCCGCTGATTTAATTCAAGCGTCACCATGTCAGGAGGCGCTTCACTCACCAATTCCTGGTACTGTAAACGGTACAGGGGATAACCAAGAAACAGTAACCGTGGTCGCCACGCCCGCGGCTGCTCCAATGTCCAATGCAATGTGCGCGCCAGACGCCGCCATGACAAGCGGCGCGCTCGCCGCGCCGGGGTGGCGGCCGTGTGCACCGTACCTGCCACCGCTGTCTCTGACGGTGCAGCACAGGACGAACCCGCGCTTAACGATATGGTTTTGTCACTTTTGGGGGACGCCCCCATACCTGACGTTGAAATGGGGCCACCTGTCCATAAGGATATCTCTCTTAGATGGGAGGAGATATTGTCAAAGGGTTTAAAGGAGGAAATAAAGACTAAAATAGGTAGTGAATACAGAATTCCGAGCAACTTACATAAATTGATACCACCCATTCTAAACGCCAAAGTAATGTCGGCCCTGGCCACCACACCAGCATTAGTAAAACGAGATTTCGCTCTCCAACAGCGACAAAAACAGATAGGAATTGTATTATCAGTTCTTAGTAACACGTTAAATTCCTTATTATTGGACAAAACAGCAACGGTACAGGTTATTAAGTCTTTGAGTGATGCAGGCAGGCTACTCTGCGAGGTGTTCTATAACGAAACGCGTACCAGACGCGCCTTTATAATTTCGGCAATCAATACACAAATGAAAGAGCAACTTATAGACTCAACCCCCGATAAATTGCTTTTTGGAGAAAATCTAGCTGAACGACTGAAAAACGCTCAGACTATACATCGATCTGGTGCTATGCTGAAACCCCCACAACGCCAACCATACAACAAAAGTAGAAGCAACAGTAATTTAAACCTAAGATCCCCGTTTCGGAGGCCAGCGCCGGTGGTGACAGACCGCCGACACGAGACGGGGAGGTCGGCGCTGAGAGGGCGTGCCCCAGCGCACCCGTTGCCGGCGCAGGGCGCGCGGGCTTACAGGCAGGAACGGCGCCCGCCGCCGCCGCCGCCACCGCCACCGCCACCGCCGCCACGGCAGCGCAGGAGATAGTTACCGAGGTACGATATGCAGGTCGTTTAACCAACTTCTTTGAACAATGGGAGAGTATTACACGGGACCGGACGATACTTTCGTACATAAGAGGTTATAAAATTCCTTTCAGGCAATTTCCAAGGCGTCCCAATAGTCCTTACACTATCCCTACGTCAAAACAACAGTTTTCAAACCTAAGTAAATGTATTAATAACTTACTGGACATTAATGCTGTATCCGAATGCAAACCGGAACATAATGAATTTATTTCTAGCGTTTTTCTAGTACCGAAGCCCAATGGAGACAATAGATTCATTCTCAATTTAAAATATCTCAACAAATTCGTTAGAACATTTCATTTTAAACTGGAGGACTATCGGACTGCAACAAGATTGATGTCACCTAATTGTTTTATGGCGTCGATTGATTTAAAAGACGCATATTTTTTATTAGCCGTCCATAAAGACCATAGAAAGTTTTTGCGATTTAAGTTTAATGAAAAAGTGTTTGAATTTAACTGTCTGCCTTTTGGGTTGTCAACTGCACCTTTTGTTTTTACAAAATTGCTCAAACCAGTCATGGAATATTTTAGAAAAATGGGCATTATTGCTGTGATATACTTAGATGACATTTTTTGTATAGGATCATCGTATACGGAATGTGAGCATAACATTAAATTCATGAAATCAACCTTACAGAGACTAGGTTTCCTAATTAATTACGAAAAGAGCTGTCTTGAGCCATCTACGCGGTGCAAATATCTGGGTTTTATTTTTGATTCGGAAAAGATGGTTTTAGAATTACCGTATACAAAGAGAGAGAAAATTATAATATTATTAAACAATTTTATAACGACTAAACATTGTCGATTGCGCGACTTTGCAAAGTTTTTGGGATTGTTAGTATCAGTTTGCCCCGCAATAGACTATACATGGCTATACACAAAGAAATTTGAGCGCTTTAAATATCTTTGCTTACTAAATAATCCGTCATATAACCAAGTCGTTGATATACCTGACACTCTTAAACCAGATATGTTGTGGTGGCTATTTCATATTAAAGAGGATTGCTCTAGGTTTAGGTATCACGATTATAAGTTAGAATTTTTTTCTGACGCTTCTAGTACTGGTTGGGGCGCTTATTGTGAGAAGAACGAAGCCTTCGGTTATTGGAAATTACAAGAACGAGCTCTTCACATAAATGTACTTGAATTAAAAGCGGCCTTGTTTGCGTTAAAATGTTTTACACATGATCTGTACGACGCAGAAATTTTAATGCGTATAGATAACACGACAGCTATAGCGTGTATTAATAAAATGGGGAGCGTGCAATATCCACATTTTAATGATATCACCCGAGATATTTGGCAATGGTGTGAAAAGCGTAGATTGTTTATTTTTGCGTCCTACATAAACACAAACGACAATTACGAGGCTGATGAATTATCGAGAAAGAAATTTCAAGACACAGAATGGGAACTGGCCGACTACGCATTCGAAGAAATAACAAGGTTCTTTGGTAAACCGCAGGTTGATTTATTTGCTAGCCGAAGTAATGCTAAATGTCCCCTTTTTGTGTCGTGGAAGAATGAACCCGGCGCTTGGGTAATCGATGCGTTTACTGTACCCTGGACAGATTTGGACTTTTACGCTTTTCCGCCATTTTCACTTATACTAAAAATGCTTAATAAAATATCGTATGATAGGGCTGAGGGGGTTGTAGTGGTTCCCGATTGGCCCACACAACCGTGGTATCCTGTATTAAAAAGAATGTCAATTTCCGATACCGTAATATTTAAACCTAATAGAAACCTTCTAATATCTCCTTTCAGACACACTCACAACCTACACGAGTCGCTCACCTTAGTTGCCGTCAGATTGTCAGGCAAGCTCTACTAGAAAGAAGCCTATCCAATAAATCCGTCGATATCATGCTATCTGCTCTTTCTGAAAATACATATAAACAATATGAGGGTCCTATAAGATCATGGATTGATTATTGTCATAAAAATGGATACTGTTATACAAATGCATCTGTACCGGTTGTTATACATTACCTAACAGAATTGTTCGAGAAGGGAGCAAAGTACGGCACTATTAATTCTAACAAGTCTGCAATAATACTTTTGATGGGAAACAAAATTAATGATGATAGAATGGCAAGATTTATGAAGGGAGTTTTTAAACTTAGGCCTCATACACCTAAATATGACTACGTTTGGGACCCCAATAGAGTTTTGCTCCATTTAAGCCAATATTGGCCCCATGATAATTTAGATTTAGCTATACAGTCAAAAAAGACATTGACCTTGCTGGCATTGGTTACAGCACATCGTGTGCAGACTTATTCCTTAATTAAGTTAAATAATATAATCATAAATGATGAAGAGATTGTAATAAAAATACCAGACCATATAAAGACATCTGGCCCTAACAAATACCAGCCTCTGTTAAAAATTCCATTCTTTACAAGTAAACCAGAAATATGTCCAGCTAATTGTTTAGTGTCTTATATTAGTAAAACCACACATTTACGTAATAACACGCAAGATAGATTATTTATAAATTTTAGAAAACCACACCGGAACATTTCAAGCCAAACCTTAAGTCACTGGATCAAAGAAGTTCTAACTGAGAGTGGGGTGGATACCACTATGTTTAGTGCTCACAGCACAAGACATGCATCCACCTCAACTGCAAGAACCTTAGGGGTGAACATAGACCTTATCCGAAAGACGGCAGGATGGACTGAACGTTCCGGGGTTTTCGCAAGATTTTATAACAAAGTGATTATCAGCAGTTCTAACATATTTGCATCAACTTTACTTAACAATTGCATTACATGATATATATGACGTGTATGTTAAAAGTGTATGTTATTAACATTAGATTGTACTTCCCTTGTTTGATTAATTTGGTAACGCCTATATAATGTAAGAGGAACAGGTAATCACTCATGATTTGGAGAAATAAACTTTTTATTTTACTTTATTTTTCTATTTCTCTAAACATCTACAACATGTTAACTATAAATCGCGTCGAATAAAGCTGTGAAGCATAATTTATGATCAAACGAACTTACCTGTAAGTGAAGTTCGATCCATAATTATGCGAACAGCTTTATTCGACGCGATTTAGAGATCCCACCCATGAAGGTGAACTCTTATTAAGAAAAGTTATCCCACCCAGTGTAATATTAGATAATAGTTAAAAACGACTATCATTACATTCAAGAAAACATAAATTAAAATAATTAAGTAGGTTAAAAATCTTAAGAAATGATGGAATTCGGAGCGTCAAAGGGTTTACATAACTTTGATTGCTTAAGTACCTACTAAGGGTGTGCCTACGTAATTTTATCTTATTGTTATAAACCCTTTGCCACTTACTCTGAAGAATATGAAGGTAGATATCTTATTTACCAAAGAGCGGTCAGTGTAAAAGTGTTGCCAGTGTTTGTTTTTCAGTTATCTTTTAATTTTACTCTAAAGACCGTGTGAAGGCAAGGCTTGGATTAACATCTACAACATGTTAACTATAAATCGCGTCGAATAAAGCTGTTCGCATAATTATGGATCGAACTTCACTTACAGGTAAGTTCGTTTGATCATAAAGTATTTACAAGTTATATTTACAAATGAAGGTATACCTACCTATTGTATACGTTGTTTTAATGACTGGCTATGTTTTCTCTACCCGCTGACAGTTTGTGCAATTTCCGGGCAAACGCAAAGTGTTCTTAAACCTATTCTCATAGAATTCTTCCAGTTGCTGCGATGAGCAAAGTGGTGTACTTATCCTAATAGTCTCGTCAAACTTCGAATAATCGATCTCGTACCCATGTCGATCGTACCGATACTTCACTAAGTTCACAAACCTATGTCCCCACAGTATTTCTTTACTCGTGTAACTAGATCTCACTTGTACTGGCTGCCCAGTGGACTCTATAATACCTTCTAGTACGACTAAAATTTCGATCTTCGAACGCAGCAAATCTTCAGCCGATAAAGTGTACAGGGGGCTCGTCTCGTCAATTTTGTGTACGACAGAAAGCGGGAACATGAAAACTATGTCGTCACAGGCATCGACTATCAGATGCAGTTTCACTTGTTCGTAGTTTAGAACGTTGGAATGCTTAGTGTGGTATCTTATGAGGTAGGCTTGTACCGTAACGGCTATCAGTCTGGATTTTCTGATGTTCCCCACCCGGAATATCAAACTGAGACATCTGTCTCGTTGGCTGATCAGCGCGTTCTTAGAGAACAGAACCGTCTGCGCTCTGCTCTTTGGACGCGTCAACTTTGCAAACAGTATACCCACTATGAACGATTGCATTATAGTCCCTAATATACTCTCCATGCACATAACGAATATAGCAACGGGACACTCGAGCGTGATAGTTCTCGTCCCGTAGCCTATTGTGGTGTGAATCTCGATGCTGAAGAGAAATGTTGAGGTGAAACTGTAGATGTTTTTGATGCACGGCGTCCATTGTGTGCTGTTAATGACGTCCGGTAGGTGATCCTGCTCCAAGTCTCCGTGGACGTACAGTATAAGCCACCAGACCTCGGCGAAAGCTAGCCAAGTCAGGATGTAAGTGAGAAAGCAGTACAAAAGTGTCCACCTCCACCTGGCTTCTATGAACGCCGTGACCACGTCCGGAAAGACGTGATACTTGTTCTGTTTAAATTTCTCGATGTTGAAGAAACCTGACTTTGTCACAATGCGGCCAGTTTTCTTGCGCACGAATGAAAACCTCTGATGGTTATTTCTGTGAACAAAAACAGTGCAGTGTAGGTAACTCATTTATAGATGAGAGGCGGTAATTTCTGATAATTGTTGGCAATTAGTCATGGTAGTCATGGTGTTTTTCTTACCTCGGCAGTGGACTGTACGTTACTGTCACTGTGCGGGCAACGCACTCGTTTGTTTTGCCCATTGTTTTATTAATTATAAATTTTAGCGAGTTTCTATTGTTTAAAAAATCTAACTGTTAATTTGCTGCTTGTTATTAACACACTGTTGTTTCTCTAGTTACGAAACGCTACTGATGTCATTTACCGAATTCCTTATACACAGATATTGTATGCTAGACGAGAAATCTTATTCGTTTCCAAAATATTTTGAGCTAATCTTCAATTGTACGCCCTATGTCATTAGGGCCATCGCGTTCGTGTAAAACATCATACAATGCGTCCTACAGCAATCATCTCAATGTAAGTTTACTTCAGGTTTATAATTACTTACTCACTATTTGCTGAAGATAACGTTTGACGTTTCAGTGAATGTCACTCAATTAATACGGAAGTAACTATCTTAGATGGCTGGCATCGTCATTTGCACAAAATAAATTGTGTAGCTATTTGTCGATATTAAAAATTGCGTACGTATTGGAAGAATTAAATATGTACATAGGTATGACCTGTAATTCCAAGCTCGTAGAAGTGTACTAAACTACGGTATCCCCTGTCTGGCGTACGACGAGTCCTCAATGTGGAGTTTCCGACACCTGTCCGAAAAATCCCGAGTACATTTCGTGATTTTTCGAAAAGTCCGGTGTGAAAAGTCCGGTGGCACCGTAGAAGGTCCCCAAAAGTGGTGGTCAATGGTGCCTGAAGTTTGTCTGGAATCACAGTTCCCGGTCAGCAGCAAGGACTAATGGACTTCAAGTAAGCTTTAGTCAGTAGAAGGGTGACATATCCTGTAGCAGTCCCAACAGAGCGGCTGAATGTCAAACGCCTCTTGGCAACTAAAAAAAGGTACAGGCGGTAAAGGGTGTGATCTTAATAGTTTCTATAACACCTCTGTTTCATTCTTCCTATTATTATTTTCATTTCATCCCCAGCAGGTAATTTTAGTATCGTACATTTTACTTTGAAAACTAATTAGTTCCTTAGATCGATGGCAATAATTATAGTTAGCACTTAATAGAATGGCTGCAGTAACAGCCTTGTGACTTCATACATAAATCTTTTCGAATCCATTTACCGGCAAGTTAGTACCCACGATAAAAAACTAGTAAACAAATAATTAAGCATCGCATACCTGCTTACGCACACACTCTCAATGCCGCAAATTAAAACGTATGTCTGTAGTTTTGTAGTGAAGGGATATTAACCCATATAGAGGTTCAGCAGGTTTACCGATGGCTAAGTCCTTGGTTCCCAGTTCAACTACTCGTAAATATTTTAACAAAACATCAATTCTTTTTACTGCCTCCTTTTTCTTAGTCACGTGTGGAGGTTTTGAGATGTAATTTGCATATATCACTCTTGGTGCATCATCACTGGTTGTCATTCTTTTACGATACTGAGAAACTGTTAAAACAAGCATTGTGAAATTAATTTGCAATAGGTACCTACAACTAAGTATGTATAAGTATAGTTAAGTCTACACACACTTATAATTCCAGAATAAAAAATAGGCAGAGGTACAGACTTACAATCAAGTCCCACTATACGGCGAAGCGTTTGTTACCCTACCCATTGAGTGCATATCACCGTTACTGACTACGTTCCTATAGTCACATCATGGGTATGGCCATATAGACTACCTGCTGACCAGGCAAACGTTTCATTACTAATATAAATTGTTAACATACCTTCCTCCAAAATCACTTTATCTACGAAAGAAAACCGCATAAAAATCCTTGGTTAAGGAAATATCGTCAAAGAAAATATACCACAATACATGACGTGAATGGCACAGTCGGATTCTTGATCTGTTTTTGACCCTAAGAAGGTTGAAAATCATATGAATGTAATTTTACTTGCCACACAATATAACACTTTATCTTACTGATGTTTCAATGTCAGAGGAAGTGTCATCAAAACTGAAATTGGTTAAAGAAGTCAGCGCCAGCAAAAGAGAGCAGATTGTACCATTGATTGCAACATATAGTTATGGCATTACTAGTACTTTTAATATTGTGTTTCTACCAGTAAAATTCCATATTGTGACATGATTGTAAGTAAACTTGGAATCCTGGATTGTCAGTGCATTAGACGGAGTTCCTGTGTAGTATTTTACGACGTCTTGCGTGTGTAACCTTGATACAGAACCTACCTTGACCTAATTTCCGCAATTGTCGAGTTTCCTGAAACTGGTAAATATGAGGTTACTGAGGTATCAGTGCGTTTTCGAATAGCTTCCCTACATCTCATATTAGATAAAGACCTGCGCAGACATTAGAGACAAACAAACTAATCAGTAAATACTTTTTAACTTTAGGATGACTTGATTATTCAGGTTGAAACTTGGAGAGGAATCCATCAGAAACTGACGTAATTTCAACCTGAATAAAAATAGGAAAAAATGAAATAGGTCATTAACTTAACTACACGACCAAATTAAGATGCGATGTACTCTAAAGTTCCCAATACAATCTAGCTAGACTATTGCCTTGCCAATGTTTCGTGTCCTGCGGAAAACACGTTGGCCATGGCAAAGCGTTCTGTTGGGGGCCAGGGAGCATAATTCGATAATGACCGCCGTTGACAGTTGACAGTCGATCTGTCATGTGGTCCGGCTTCCTTCCATCTGTGACGTCACAGGTGGAAGCGACGGAGCTGATGGCAGCCCGACCAATCAGCACCGAGGTTGCGAACTTCATTCCAATGACAAGGTAGGTTAACACGGACACACGGATCATGCAATAGTTTGCCTTGACGACAACCGGCTGAATTCGAGTTTAAATTGAAGACCAAAATAGACAAGGAGTTGCACGCAACAATGGGAAGAATAGATGAATTCTGTTCCCAGGGTAGATGGAGGTAATTGGATACGGGGTAAATGTGCAAAATGTATGTAATAAATTCAAGGTAGAATTTAAATAGCACATCAAATAATTGTCATCTAAGTTAACTATAATTTTATTTGGACCCCAAATTTACTAAAATTGCATCAAATCGCCATTCTGAACTGTGTTTTTTTGCTGAGCAAATTTTGATTTTTATTAATTATTTTTCATAAATTAACCTAAGCTGTCGCTGTATCTTATACCCATCAGTATCGGAATAATCATTTATTGTTTTCACAGCCAGAAGGCAGATTCTTATATCATGGTTTTTAATTGTGTTCCAGACAGATAAAGTTTAAAATCTTTGTGGTCGCTTTGCAAAAGAATTTGACTGATAAAAATATATGTCAAGTATTTCACTTTGTCTGGTAGTCAGTAGGTCAGTATACTTATAACTCTACAATAAGCCTTCTAGCCTAGGTAACTAAATGCTTATATCTACCAAAGTAGGAATAGCAAGAAAGTTTTTCTTTTAAAAAACCCACAATAGGCGCGTCTGAAACTGAACGATAATAGAATAAATTAGTTGCATCTTTTTCGATTCTACTATCTTTGATAAATTGTTATATTAGAAAACTTCTTATTCCCTTATCCTACCCCTCAGCCTACCACCGAATCTACGATTATAGAGTACAGCACAGATCCAGTTCTCAGAGAACCATTAATCATTTACGTACTCGGTAAGTATTGCAACTTCGGAAGGGGATATCCATTGTTCCACAAGAGCTGCTTAAGTAAATCTTCATTGCAGCATCCCATGCCACCCACTGATCCCAGTATGGAACACTAACGACTTGACGTACTAACATCCTGGTCTTTGTGTAGCAATCAGTCGCTTATAAGACCTGATTTAGGTATAGAAATATTACGGAGCTTCTGATATATAACTTTATGCTTGGATTCTTCAAAAATATTACTCATTATTCATTTATTTAATACTTCATTGCAACAAAGTACAATAGGAGGACTTAATACTAATAGTATTATCTACCAGTCAACCCCACAACATGGGAGAAAGAGGTAGTTGCGGGTCAGTATTACATTAGTAAAGGAAATTTAAAACCTAATATGTAAAAAGAGATAGATATCGATAGATCCATAATTATTATAAATATAAACACTACTATAATACATATAACAATATATAAGCTGGTACTTTAAATATAATAGACTATATATAATAGAATACTCATTCTTGACAACACAATCCAAACGGCAGAAGAAAACGAAAACCTGAATGGAGAATGTCCTTGGTACGCTTGACTCATATGAACCAATGGAAGTAAAGCAGCCAAGACAGAAAGGTAGTCTGACACATGGACTGGTAGAGATAATCGTACTGTTTTGGGTCAAGCGAAACTACCAACGTCTGCTAATCAAATTGGATATTGCAATGCACACTAAGAGCTTTCTCCGCACATCTAGCAAACTCATATTCACTTCGCTCTTGACAACTTTACCTGATTGCCTCCAACATCTAGAATGGATCAGAACTCTATCAGCGGTGAACAAGGAATATAATAGCTCTCCCTATCCTATTAAGTAGGATTAATAAAGTAGACCACGTAATTTTTCTAAACTAATACTTATTATAAAGAGGAAAGATTTGTTTGTTGATATTGAATAGGCTCCGAAACTACCGAATTTTGATGATTCTTACACTAAAAGAAAGCTACTTTATCCAAATGAACATATGCTACTTTTTATATTGTCTAATTACATTTGGCCTTAAATATTGTAAATAAAAATTAAAATAAATTAAAATAAATTTTGTATTGTATCGCCATTACACCCGTGCAAAGCTGAGGCGGGTCGCTAGTTATTAATAAAGTAGAAATTCTGTGAGAATTAGAGCGTCCGTGGTCCAGTTGGTCAGATACTTGAGTGCAATTAGAGAGCTCGCGTATTCGAGTCCGGATACTGGACGTGTACCAATCGGACTCTTTTTCATAGCCTATGTACGTAACGCAACGCTCGTACGGTGAAGGACAACATCGTGATGAAACCCGCACATCACGAGGTGTGTGAACCCTATAACGGCGTGGGCTAACTACCAACAACGTGTGGTTAAATATGTTTGGTAAACCATGGGTATTTGCTTAGCAAGTGCCTCTGCCGAACCCGCTTTGGGATTCAAAGGCGTGATATATATATATATATATTTTTATTAGAATTTCAAATTACTTGTTGGAGTCTGTGTTTCATTTGCACTACAGCCTAGGTGTCTTCAAGTAACAGGTGTAGAGGTCTTTAAGTCAAGCGTACTCCATCGTAGACCAGATTGAGATGCTTAACACCAGACAAAGTGGGTCATAATGATTGCTTAATTCCAATAAAATTATTTATTATTAATAAATAGTATATGATAGAGAGCCACAAAACATGAACCTACATATTGTCCTAATAAAAAGCGATATTGAGATCTACTATTTTAATATAGTTATGTGTTTAATAACATAGTATGTACGAAGGTATGTAGAGGTTATATATACATTAGAATACTTTCCACAGTAAATAAATATTTGTTAAACATCAGTTCATTGAAACCAAAATCTCGAGAGTGACAAATTGCTGTCATCAGTCAAAGTACCAATTATATTTGGAGTTCAGCTCCGGCGGCATTGCTCTTATAAGTACAGTCAGCCAAGAATCTGGTCTACCAACCAAAGGTTAAATATATAAATGTCATTAAGGATAGTTTTTCAACCGACCTAAAAAGAGAGGAGTTTCTCAATTCGACGATATTTTTTTTAAGTTTGTTACCTCAAAACTCTCAATCAAAATAGTTATTTTTTGTTCGAAAACTGGTGCTTCCCGATTGTACCATTAAAATTGGGTTAGTTCCGACAACAGCATCCATGAGAAAAGTCGGTCCAAGTTATTACTTGTCAGATTAAAACATCTCTACCTTATTGTTGTTTTAGAGACACACGTGACATATAGACGAATTTCTTTGCCAGCCGTACTTAACAACAGTAGCAACCAAGTTTGAAATTATTATATGTGAATGAATGAATGAATGAATATACTCTTTATTGCACACTGTACATTATTATTATTTTTACATTACGAATGTAAAAAATAAAATGGAAAAATTGCAAATGGCGACCTTATCGCTCATAGCGATTTCTTCCAGGTACTAATGTAAACCTATGTGTAATTTAAACGTATGTGTGGTAAACCTATGTGTTATCTATCTCCCTCTATTTTTTGTTGTATTAATTTAAATTAAGTTAGATTTGTACCAACTACATCCTGTTTAAATATTTTCTTTATTTTTTATTGTACTTTTTAATATTTTTTTGCACCTATGTTCTCCCATGTTGTGAGGTCGACTGGTAGAGAATACTTTAGTCTTAAATCCACCCTTTGTACCTTTAGTGCAATAAAGTATTAAATAAATAGGATAATTGATTTCGAACTCACAGTATAAAACAGTTCTGTAACTATAGTGTAAGTAAAAGAATGTAAAAGGACCCCGAGCAATGCTCTTAGAAACGTTGTTGATCTCGTCAATATTAACAACTTTTACTATGGACAGTGTGGGGAAATGCAAAAACATCCAATATTGTTCACGGGGTATATAGGAGCGAATATAATCAAAGATCAAAACAGATCACAATGGCGTGCAATTGGAGAGGCCTATGTCCAGCAGTGGACGAGTATGGGCTGGTGATCTGATGATGATGGTAATCAAAGACAAGCTCGAGCTTACCTTTGTTATTTTACTCGACATTTCGACGCAGTTGCATGCGTCGTGGTCACGAGTGGATTAAAAAAGGTTCCATACAGAATAGACAATTTTCTGCCTCAGGAGATGATATTTTGTATGGAGATGAATTTTTTTTTGCGTATTGTTCCCATAGTAAAAGTTGTTCAAATTGACGTGACCAACAACGTTTTTAAGAGCATGGCTCGGGGTCCATTTTCACTCAGTAGAGATACATCACGCTCGTCTGAAAGAGGGGTAGGCAGAGAAATGCGATCTACATTTTGACGGTCCTGGCAACATCTCATTGCTTTTATGCATTCATACATGTACGTTGGTTTTACTTATTTACTTTACCTTTCTGTCTTCAGTCGTATACGCAATGGTTATTACCGGCCAGTAACAGTATTAGCGATAATCGTCTTTCACCTAGTATTTTGCATACTAAATATCCCAAAGGTCACAATTTGCGCCGTTTATTGACAGACATCGTAACGTATAATATACGAAAGCATGTAGTATGTGTGTGTTTAAAAAGTTTGGATGGAGTTTCCGAAAATCCTGCAGCACTGATCCCAAAAAGAAATCAATATATGAGTCATATATATATAAATCCTACTGGTAAGAGTGAAATAGAATCAGAGTTCAACTTCAATAAAAACATTACTTATAAACAATCCCCCCCAAACGCGCCAACTCTAACCTCGCACACAATTACTTGTAAAAAAAATACAAAAATGTTTATTTCATTAACAAGGTAACAACATATTTATATAGGTTTGGGGGCCTGCTTGTAAGCAAAAAGCCTGTATTAGCAAGTCCCGCTCTATTGTACTTTACAATAACCAAGTTAATGATACAGATAAAACTGACGCAACAATTAACCCATAAACAAATAAAAAGTGAGAAAAAAAATAAAACAAAACACCAATTGTCCACCTCTATTCATATTAAACTGAACAGCAGTTATTCAACCGTCCATATTCATAGTTAGGGCGAAACGGACGCGGCAAATCTAATCTGAGATCAACAAATGGAGGTTTCCGAGCACGGGACCCGGCTAACAAAATAATGCTCTACAATTGGTATTAGTAGAGTGGTCGAGTGGCGCACGCGCGCTCGCTCCTCGCTGCCAACTCCCTGCCAATCACCTGCCGTGCTGCGGTGCCGCGGTGTGATCCACGATACGGGGAACCGACGCCCGCGCAGCCCTGGATTTACAAGGCGCGTGTGACAAGTGACAAGAGTTTCTTTTTTTTTTTGGACAAAAGTTTGACATAATGGTTTGTGTTAGAACTGGTAAGTTGAGGCAATCTTTGTTTTTTTGACGTAAAGTAACAGATAACTTTTTCATATCTCACTTCAGATGTCTACGGCAAGTTTTGGTTTGGCTACGTTGAAAAAACAATAGTATTCAATCTGATATTTATTAATTTGTTGAATGATTTCAAACAGTAGATTTTATTAAATAATTAAACATTCATTAAGACGTCTAAAAGTACCGCGTTCACCGCCGCTCATACATACGGTGAAGGAAAACATCGTGATAAAACCGTGTGTACCCCGTAACAGCAAAGGGCTCAACCCCTGGCACATTTAGTTATGTAAAACGCTAGATGAACTGGCATTTGATTAGCAAGTTTCTCTGAGGTAGGCAGAGAAACTTGCTTTGAGATGAAAAGCAAGTTTCTCTGCAAGAAGTTCTTGCGTGAAGTTCTTTTTTTGTTTCAGCCTAAAAAGTGTTTTTTAAGGGCAAAGACTGTTTCCACTTTTGAACCATGCATCGCCGATTAACTTCAACTAATTAACACTTCTGTGGACACCATTAAAACAATAAAATTAATGATGTATGAAAATATTAAAACAATGGAGGTATGAGAACGAAAATATTATAATGTTTACAGTAATTTGACTCCCCCAGCTCAATTACAGATAAAATAGATAGGTATTAAAAGATTCAATTTATTATTTGCCTACAGTAAGTTTTAATTAAAAAAGGCCTAAACTGTGGGCACTATCAAATGCCCTTATTTCATTGCGCCAAAAGACCCAACTCTATATTATAGCCATACACTTTTATATGTGTAAATTAAGCGTGCAAAATTACCTTACCTTTCGTTCGCACCGACTTGAAACATATTGTAAAACAGCTATCTGTCTTTATCCACCCTTCGCGTGTATATAAAGTGTGTAAATATTGAATAAACGTTTCAAAAACATGCTATAGTTGGTTAGGTTACGTTAAAAAAAAGTCATCGTCTCCCAAATACTAGTATGAGTAAGAAAGACTCCATGTTTTGCAAGTCATGTATGAGTGCAGCTGATGCAACAGCTAATTGCACCATTTACATGACAGTCTATCTCCGGAACAAAACACTGCAGCAGACAACGATCATACACCTAGTATAAATTTGAATTGCAAATTATGTAGAGTCAAAGACTTTTAGTTCTATGACGTGGCATGCACTAAACAAATGAAAAATTATAGGTATACCTACCTACCTACATAGATTTGTAGATAGTATGTATAAGCACCATACAAGGTTCTTACAGGAAAAACATTTGAATGAAGAAACAACAAGAAGAAGCCATAAAGCCAACATAAACAAATAAGTAACGTTAGTTTGTAACTTTATGAAGTTACAAAGTGAACAATACGTTTCAAAGTTGGCTGTCCTAAAAATTTGTATTGTTTATTGCTTACGAGTGAATCTTACAGATCTAAACTATGAATATTGATTTCTAATTAGTATATTTTTCTTATTGTTTTATTTCATAATAACAAACATAACATACACAATGACATCATCGTCATTTCCCTGCCCTTATCCCACACAAGGTGGGGTCGGTTTTCTTTCGCCATTTATCTCTGTATTTCGTCATCTCTGCATTTACCTACACTTTTCACACACATACACAGAACAAATGTAACACCCACAGAAATAGCTAAATCGGTAGATACAGCCAACATTGTATTCAAAAGTGTTGGGAGTGTACCTCTGGGTACATTTAAAACTAAGTGACATTAGTCTTTGGCACCCATATTTCAGGATGTCCAATATATGGTTTTTTCTTAGCATTTGCAATGTAATGTTTAATGCAAAAACAACGTAACATTTTAAGTATTTTTTAGAACTCGCGCTGTAACAATAACTATTCACACGTAGCAAAGCACAATAACTATACATGACACACAACAATACAATACAAAGAAAGATAAAAAATGTACGACATTTTTCATAAAATGAAGCTACTGATCGGTCCAGGGAAATAGTTTTAAGCGTAAAAAAAAGCTTATTTTTGTCGATGAAATGTAGTCTAATTTAATTATCTTCGATACCTATACTTTTATAAAGGACAGCAATACATTGCGATAATATCAGAAGGTACCAAAACCAATACTAGATAGTAGATATAATATAGATAAAGTAGTTGCATCAGTAATTCTCTTTCGTTTTGAGCAATCTTTGACAGATTTATTTATTTAGAAAACCAACCAAACTCATTGTGATACCAAAATTGTGTGGACATAAATGTATTCTAAGCGCAAAACTCGAGAACAATTGGACCTGAAATTTCGCCAATACTTATTAACGTCAGGAGAAGGTCCTATTAAAAAAAAATGCGTGGAAAATTGCACTCATTCGAAATTTATATTCATAGCTAAGATAGGATAACGTGTGTCGTGTTCACAATTTTAGAATAAATCTATACCTGAACTCTTACGTCATATATCGTCCTGCTCTGCATGGACGACGAAATATGGCACATACAGTTATTTAGGTCACATAATCAGGTTCAAATGTATCGCGTGTCCATGCTAGGAGAACAACGGGAGGTTACATTGTCAGTATTGTAAATTGTCTAGATCAGAGAGTGGCAAGATTAATATACAGTTGAGTCACCTTATAATTGAATAATCAGGACACTCTGGGTTACTTGTGATGGGCTGTGGTTCGTGACCGGCACTGTATTAGCACTTGAAATAGACAAAGTAAGTAAGTACGATTACTTTTCTGACCCGTGGGACACCAGTGATGGTTCGTCTAGAAGAAGATGATGAAGAGGAGAGATGAGGAAAGATATAATTCAGCTTTAGATTTTCGACTAATTGTACAAATGTTATATTAATGCGAAGATTACTTCAGCGAGCTACAAAAGTATATTATTTGCGATTGCATTCAGTGAAAATCCAAAAAGTGTACATATTGCGAAGAAATGTTACTATCTCTACAAAAGTGGAAAAAATACTACAAAATTAAGGGCCAACTAAAAACATATATTAAATGAGAAAGTGTATAAAATGCTAACAAATCGTATACCAGGTCTATCAAGGTGTTCTGTAGGTAATTGAACATACCGGTGGATTATGTAGGTGTGGTAAGGTTACCACAGGCAAACGATTTTAGGTGTATACTCGTGATTTACCTGAGGTGTAGACCATGGGTAGGTCAAAAAAAGTACCCGTGGTAAACTATCCCCTGTGTGTCACAGGTCAGAAAGGGGTAGGCCTAGTGATGTTTTCCTACTATTATACCTATATGAATGTTAGTTGTTTGTCCTACGAACCTAGTGGATACGAATACGATCCAACGGTTATCATCCTCACTGACCAACAGATTGATTATGGTGATTTATGATTTAACAGAACTTAGCTGGTGTAATTCACGCTTAAACATCAATGTACAAATCCATAAACATTACTATAGGTAATAATCGAGTTAATTTGAACTTTACGAAGCGGTTACATGTGACCCATAATTTTAAAGGTTTGCCTATAGTATAATGTTAAATTAAAAATATTAGCTAAACTTGAGACAGTCACTCGGCCCATGGTACCAAACAACCTTCCCCAAGGAACTATGGCAAAAACGATCAATCAGCTGATTACCACTTTGAGGTCGTTTTGCAAATATTTACAATTTTAAGTTGTATGTAACATACTTTTGGACAAGTCTAACATATTTTTTTTATTTTTGTAACTTATTATTAGAGCATTAGTGATGCTAATATGGAACTTCATTGAATAATATGAAACTCTTATATCAAAATATTATATCAATGATCTTAAAGTCAATTTTAATTTATATTGAATTTAATATTTAACTTATAGTTGTCAAAAATGCGAGTGATTTTTTTCAATTATTTACGAATATGCCTGGTTCGTACCTGTTAGAAATAGATCGTGTCTTCCCCGCTGTTCTTATTATAAATAAATGGTTACTAGTTAGTAGTTAGGAGTTACTAGTCAATTAATACGATTTTAAAAGATGGTCTTCGAGCAAATATTAACATCCCGTTTACAAGGTTCTTCGTTTCAACCTCGACGTTTCTGCAGCAAAATTTTCTTATCACATGTCACCGTAATATCGGCCATTACATCACATACTTACGTATATCATTGATTCGATAATTGCCTGTCGAGAGTGTAAGGGCAATTGCGTCTAACCTTGGCCCTACTACAAGCTCTTGCGTTAAAAGAATGTATTGGATTTTTTATACTGCGACTATACATATCCTTTCGTACTAAAGGATAATGCTACCGGTATCGATAGATTATAAGTTCAAGTCTATGTATATGTGTATTTTGTATTCTGTTATTATTTTTTTTTCATTTTGTATGCTTTTATTTTTGCCTGGTGTGAATAAATATTTTTTCTTTCTTTCTTTTTTTCTTTCTTTCTAAGTCTTGTCATAATGAACACGCCTACCTTCATCAGCGATTTTTTGTGAGCGTATATCGCTTTCTCTATAATTGTGCTGTCTCTATCATCTTCCACCGCTAAGAACGAGAGAGTTAGATGATGAGTGGACGTACGTACATGAAAATTGCACTGTAAATTTTAAACAAAGAGCTGTTCACGAGCTCATAGTACAGGGTCTTCGTAAGTCAGATTAATGTATACGCTGCATCATTATGTTGAGCTGTATCTGCGTAGAACACGGGTAAAGAGCTGAAAATATTTTTAGTAAATGACTCTCAGTAATGTGCAGTTATGGGTCCAGGTCAGATGTTAATATGTAATACGAAATAAAACATTAGGCTACTTACATTTTGCCATGCTATAAGGAGTATATTAGAGTTTAGCAATGTGTTTGAGATTGCTTTCTAAACCTACAAATTTTTTGTATAAATTAAAAAGAAATCCAATTCACGCATTTTAATCAAACAAACGCGGACTCAAAGGACAAAGGGACTTGTTAAGAAAATTCCCACAATTAACCAGAGTATTTGATGAATTACAGGCGTATACGGCAATTGTCTCACGCCCCATCACGACGTTGTAGGGTTTTATATTATGTTACTAGCTTTCCCCGAAAACATTTGTTTTGCCGTAATAAGTTGTCTTTGTATTGGAAGAAATACAACTGGTAGATGCATAAAAAATAGATAGTAGCCGATTCTCAGACCTACTGAATACGCATATACAATTTGGTAAACATCGGTAAAGCCGTTTCGGAGGAGTACGGTAACTAACATTGTGACATGGAAATTGTATATTTTAGATTTAATTAAAAAAACACCGCCAAGGTATTCGAAAAGTTGGAACAGTTCTAGTGCACTAAAGCTCTCAAAAGCTGTAACCAGCGTTCAATCATAAACGTTGACGAAACTCAAGAAAATGACTCAGTCTTTGATACCAAACAACTTTCTCCAAGGAACCCTATGTCAAAAACTAAATTAAATTTTAAAAAAAACATTCATTTCGGATAACAAGGCCCATATTTTGTTAGTACTTACAATACACTTAATACTAGATTTAGTAACATACGTACACATAAATACAAAAATAACTATTTTCTACTATTTACACAAAAAGAATTTGCTGGCATCTATGTTGGCCACAACAATACCCGATGTAAGGACAGAAATGAGTTGATTTTTTTTTCGTGTTTGACATAGGATTCCTTTGGGAATGTTTATTTATTTTGTTTAAGTTATTTAGTATCATGGGTTGAGTGACTATCTCGAGGTTCGCCAACGTTTTTAATTTGACCTTGTATATTACAAACACAGACAAACTTGATATACGTCGACTAGTTAGTCAATCTTTAAACTTTTGTGAATACGGCTGCAAATCTCTTTCCTGTTTGGACCACCTCGGCAGGTGTCGGTCCAAGCCCTCCCACCATCTTCTACGCAAGCCTTTAATTATTTTAAAACATAGTGATTTAAGTTTTACTCTGTTTTCCTTATGTAGGCATGTAGTTAAAGTTACAAATAGATTGGAAGGTATTGTGAATTGCTAATTGTTTTTTTTTTATTACTCCGTTTGTATAGTATATACAGGGTGAGTTGGAAATACCTAGTTTTTTAAGCCAAAAACTGTAAACTATACCGAGTGCATTTCAGCAGGTGTCAATGTACTGGAACCAAAAATAATCCTCCCCATACCAAACTCAATCAGCTCATTATGAATTTTTCATGAAGAGGTCGATTTTTCGCCAGACAAAATTGTGAAGCACATACACAAAGGCACTAGATAGTTGTGAGCCCAATGTGGGCTCATGAACTTGAAGCGTGTGACCTGAGTCCACATTGCACACATATTATGTCTATGGCCAGTAGCGTGCACACCATATAGGCAAAAAGACACCTTAGTATTTTGGCTTCCCGACCAAATAATAGAGTTATTGCTAGATCTTCTGTTTTGTTGTACTCACGACATAGGATATCTAAGGTCCTGTGTTTTGTTAGTGAGTAGATAGGTAGATACCTATATTTTGTAAAGACAAGTTACCTATACATATGTGTCAATCCGCGAGGATTACTGCCTAACTTGTTGTAAAAGCCACTGACTGTGAACGTGTTTATGGAAGGCAGAGATTTGTAGGATATCCATGTCCATATCTAGGATTTGAAAAGCTACTAAAGTGTAATAGCGCTGAAACTATGGCAGCTGCGATATTAGAGACAAACTCGGCCTTTACCAAAAATAGACCTATCTTAACTAAAGGGAACTTTGCGTTTTAAGAGCATTCAAGATCACCCTTAATTTGGCAAAAAAAATATTCGTAAAAAAATATTTTTTTTGTTGTTGTTTATTGTTATTAGTCCCACAAAGATGCTAGAAAAAATGCTGAAAAAAATGTCCCGTTAACGGTTTTTTCAAAATACTATGTTAAGTATGCTCAACAAAAACAGATGATAAGAGATATATACCGCCGCTGTAACTGTTGAGCGGGCTTAACAAAGTCAATGAGATGCTAAGTTCGTTTAGAAAAATAAAAACCACAATTAGAATGAAAAAATAATGTAATATATTAAAATACAAGCAAGTTAAACATTTGTGTGGTGATAATTAAAATGACAGTTCTACTTTGCATTTCAGACAGTACACTGTAAAACCTTTTTTACAGTACGTGCACCGACCGTATTCGGTTCCGTGTTTCAACAATGTCTGGGTAGAGAACTTCTACTTTCTGTTTCCCAACTTTGCAGTATCTTTTGACTTTTGTGACGGGATGGGCATCTGCATATATGTCTTGGTAACGCTTCAATGACATGATATCGGCAACTTTAGAGTAACGGGTGTCAGCGGCCCAATAGTCCAAGTACGAGGGTAGCTTTGCAATCCCCATAAAAACTGCTGTGAGGGGATGGTGCAGCTGAGTTCGTCATTTCGTCAAGTATAAATGATGTAGTGACTGAAGGTATATTCGAAATAGGAGAAACTTGCGGTTATTGTGTGTGACAATAAATTTATATTTGGTGCTCGCATAGTTTCGTCATCGCTTTCGCTTATGTTATTATCGACGTCATCGTGCTGCTCTGAACGTGGCTGGAGTGTAGGAGTGAAATCGTCGGATTCATTGCCAGATAAATCTATCCCTTCAAGACAGGAAGCAATCGATGGTGCTTCAGAAGATATAGAACCTCGTAGTCTAAGCATGCTAACGATTTCCTCGTTCTTTTCATCGTCAGTGCTCGTAGCCCCACTTACATCAGAAGCAGCGTTTACCGTTGGGATCAACGCCAGTATATGGCTCGACCTTGAATCCTGTGAATATAATAAGCACATGCTAGAAGAGAAAGCAAAAGCTAGCATAGATGTTTGAATGATCATAAGAAGGAAAACGATGCCCAGTAATTATGAACCGTAACCAAAATGCAGTAAACATAATATGCGTGTAACTCTGGATGTTACAAAGAATAAGTATAAGAAAAAGTATAGAAGTATAAATTAAAATACTAATATAAGTACTACTACATTTAAATATTTAATTTACTATTATTATATACTGTAAAATACTCATATTTTTTTTAAACTTTTTCTTATATCAAATAATTGTAAAATCGTAAATGTGTTATTCTTTTGTAAGACAAAAAACACACAGTTAAAGCACAATAAAACTGTTACAATTGCAACACAGGTAAGTGAAAACATTTGCATTATTACATAGAAATCGCATACCAAACACAGAAGAAACAACAAAAGCAAAACCTACACCATGCCACTTTGTTGAGTATACTCAACACAACAAATACCTACTACTTTACCTATGATCCAACTTTGTTGAGCGGGCTCAACGCTTTTATCATTGGCTTATAAAATGTGTCCTGGCGGGTTTGAATGCATGAAAATTAATTAAAAATATTACTTATAAGTGCACCCATCGAATATTATAATTACAGTTATAATGCATGTCATTTTTACTGAAAAATAATCAATTTTACCTTCACAACGCGGAGACCTCTGCGGTTCGTTGCCATTTTGACTTACTTCTGCCAAAATGAATGTGACAACAAAACAAAAACAACAATTCTTCCATAATAGACATAATCAAAAAATAAAAAACGTTCCTATTCAGGCAAAAACGCAAATATTTAACTCGTAATATTTTTTCAAATACCACTGTTAAGTATACTTATCGAAATCAAATTAAGGGTAAAATGCCAATCGAGAAGTGTTACACTCCAGCGGTCCGTGACAGTTGACAAAAAAATCTTCTGTCAGATCCCACAGATCAGTCTTAGAAGGGGGAGAGTTGACAACAAAACAGGGATGGACAAAGATAATTTGTATGGAGTCAAGAAAACGTGTGCGTTGAAAAGATGCAAAAGCAAGTAGATGCGCACGTCTCCAGAGAATGGCCCGTACGTCGAGAGGCAGGTAGGGCTTGGGCGGTGGTGGGCTTGTACCTGATATAAGCTCAGTCCAGTGGAGTGCACACCATATGGGCAAAAAGACACTGCCTTATTTAGTATTTTGGCTACCCGACCTAATAATAGAGTTGTTGCTAGATCCTCTTTTGTTGTACTCACGACATAGGCTAACGAAGGTTCTGTGTCTTGTGGGTGAGTAGAAAAGGTACCTACCTACATATCAGGTACCTTTATTTCGTAAAGTCAAGTTACCTATACATAGGTGTCAATCCTTGGGGATTACTGCCTACCTTGTCGTAAAAGCCAGTGCACGCCACTGGCTCAGTCTTAGAAATCAATACTTACTTCACGATAATAATCGTTCACTAAGAGTGAAGACAAAATTGGAGCTAACTAGGGGATTATTAAGCAGAGATTCTGATGTGACTATCAAACATGGTCTCTTGCGCATGTGTGGCCGGTGGAAACGCATAGTAAGACAACATTATGTAGGTAGTATGAAGATCATGCAAAACTACTTCAAAGCCATTATACAGTTATCGCCTGTACGCTTAAGGTAATTTAACAATACTGGTGACATCCGACAGTTGTAAGTGAAGGAACTAGGTAAATTGACAAGACACATTGCCCAGTTTGTTGGTCTGGCTTACTTTCTTCCGCGTGTTGGCATCCTAAAGACTAAATTAAAAAGTGAATATAACATGTGACGTGAGATCATTGTTGACTGTTTGTCTTCGTACATCATCATCATCATCATAATCATGCATCATTAGACCATACTTGTCCACTGCTGGACATAGGCCTCTCCAATTGCGCGCCACTGTGATCTGTTTTCGGCTTCTCGCACCCAGCTTGTGCCCGCCATCTTGCGCATATCATCAGTCCACCTGGGGGCGTCCTACACTCCGTTTGCCGAGACGCGGTCTCCACTCGAGAAATTACTTTTTAAAGTCCCGTGATATAATATTTTTATTATTATTATTAATAGCCTATTGGATCCCACTGCAGGGCAAAGGCCTCTCGTGATATAATATACCTATCATAAAAAAACGATACGTATATATACGCTGTGCAGTGACGGCGTGACTTTTCCCGTTGTGAGGGTCGTAAGTGGTGACCGAGAGAACTCTCCAGAGAACGGTTAGCAACGCTCTCTGTGAGTTAAACCACAACACTACTGCGATCGACAACCCGCCTGCCAAGCATGGTGATTATTGGCATTTCCCTCCAAATAACGACAATCATTGGGAGAGGCCGTCGTCCAGCAGTGGAATTTATGTGGCTGATGATGATGATGATTGTCGTTATAGTAAAAGTTGTTCATATATTGACGAGACCAACAACGTTTCTAAGACCTTTGCGTGGGGCGTTTTCTTTACTTTTTACACGCCGTATAAAAAAAATAAAAACATAGTTATAAACTGACGTTTGTGTATGATTATTGCTGTGGTGAGTAGGTACCTTCCATCATTCCTTTTTAGAATTCTGTTTCAATATTATACAGCTCTTAGAACAAAAATAACCCCATGGTTAACTCTACAATGAGTTCAAACTAATACAATAAATATTTATTCGAGATATTTTTACGTTTTTTTTTATCGATAAGATGGACTGATTCCAACCATTTAAAGGCATAGAATATAATACAACTCTACAAATTAAAAGCAGAGTAAAATGAAAACTACGGCCTTTGTAGCAGTCGTCGGCCGGTGCGCAGTCAGTCGTACACTTAATAAATTAGACACATTAATGTCGCTACTCAACACTAGATGGCAATAGTTGTCACATTGCTTAAGTGTATCTAGGTTTGTCTATTTGAGTAGAGACTTGTTGGTTAGGTCCTTGAAGTACAATATTTAACTAGAGAGAAATCAATCAAATTAGAAGGTTGTTGTAAAAAAAAACAACCTAGTGATAATGCTAGGAACTATTTGCGTTATATTAGTTTGGAAAAAGTTGTTAATTACGATGGCCTACCAGTTTAAAGACGAAGCAAAGTAGGTACTTAAAAAACAATAGATAAAAGGTCTGGAAGTATAAACCTAGTACTGTTTTTATTAAAAATAAATATTGTGTTGATGGACCCATTGAAAAGTAAAGCCAGTCTAATCTAGTTACCTAATCTGCAATCTACCTTTCATAAGTACGTAAATAAATTAGGTACTTATGTACATAATAAGTACTAAAAAGTAGCCTCTTCCTCAGCTAGGATCTGTAATTAAATATTCCAACGTGTCACATAACCGAAGTAACCAGTAATTAATATAGTCACCAGTGACAAGACATAGTTATCCGTTCTCAAACGAAAATAGCCCTTATTCCAATCAGCACAGATCACTATCACTGACCAAATTATGCTGATTCACATGACGCCGGATAAAAAATCTGCCATCATCTTGTTACAGGTATCCGAGTGAAAAAGCACTCATCATCGCGCCAGAAACACATCAAGAACAGCAGCGTTCTCAAAAAAAGTTTCCTCATGTTGACTGGCTGGACGAAACTGTGATAAAATAAAAAAGAAAAAATAACAGAAATGGAACCTACACCTTCTTCGTCGTATGAAATGAAAATACGAACCGACGACGAAACTCAAAATGGCGACGATTCGAGCGGGAAAAAGCCCGCTCTTTCTGCCGGGAAAATATTTTACAATCCCGGTACAATCGACGAGGAGACAGACGAAACTAGTGCGTTTGAGAGTTCCATGATAGAGTCTCCGATGCTGAGTGTGAACTATGATGGCGGTTGTTTCCTAAAGCCGCCGCAGATACACGCCTCCAGCAGTCTCCATAGGATACCTACGTATAGCAGCTCCATTGCTGGACACAGCGTCATTGTACGGACTGACACTTGCAGGTGATGATACTTTTCAATTAAGTTAATCCTCTTTCCCTAATTCAGAACAATATATAGAACTTTGAACCGTTCATATTGGCAAATAGGACACACAGGAAAAAATACAAGACATCTAAAATATACATAAATCGAGATTTTTTTCCAAAATAGTAGAGCTCACTAATACAACAGTGCGTATAACATAAAAAGACAAAATACTATCGTATGTATTTTTTGTCTATTTTCATAAATAAAAACCACACCGTAAAAAAATAATATCGTCAATTGCAATTTAGCTGAACGGAATCCGTTCCGCGGCTAACAATTTTCAAATGTTTATCTATTTTTCAAAATAAATGACTGTTTCTTATAAGTTAAACCATTCATCTCCAGTATTTAGAGTACTTTCCCTTCGGGCCTCGTGCCATGAGGTTTTATAGTAATACTAGTGGATTCGACAAACGTTGTCCTGTCTTAACTATTAATATGAATATAAAATTAGTATAACCTCCAGGGTGGCCTGTGCCCGGCAGTGGATATCACGAAATATAACCTATCCTATCTCTTAAATTGGACGAAATTACGTATAAATGACAACTTTTGTGAATATCGGTAGCCTTGGTGAAGAGTTCATTGGGAACAAACATCATGACACTGGATTTTTATATATTAAGATTGCTCTTCTCGCTGTGCGAGAGGGATAGCGCTAGATGAGTGGTGTAACACTGTCACTGTCACACAGCGTAAAGAATATTACTTTAAGCGTCATGGTACGGGGTCTTGCGGCAATACATTTTCACCTTGTATAAGTATTAAGTTTCACAGAAAATACATCCAGAACAAACCATAATACATATCCATACATACAAAAAATGCGCTGATAACATTAATAGGGATTATATGAGTAAATTATTTGCAGAATTTTCTTTGATAACTTAACTGAGTACCTAAGTTTATCAAAATATTTCAACGAAAACAGTAAAGATATAAAAAAATATGAGTGTCATTCAAGCAGATAACGTAGGTTAGCTAGGGTTTTTTTTAGATTACATAGTTATGTGTCTATCAAAATTTAGATAGGTACTTAGGTACTATGATATAATGTTGAAGAAAAGAAAGACCGATTCCAACCAGTACCTACTAGCCGACCCTATATTTTTTTAAAGTTTTCTTCGTTTTAAATATGGTCTGGCATCATCAAATTGTAATTTTCTTGTCATGGGACCAACCTTTGCTTTTCAATATAACAATTTTTTAACAAAAAAACAATTCGCCGAAAAATCTAAAAAACATATTTTTTTATTTTTATTTATAACTCTAAACCTTAATAACTCTTTCAGCTCTACTGAATAAGTTCTTTCAGTAGAGTAAATACACTTGAGGGTATTGCTATCTGTTCTAAAGCCATATAAGGTATTACACAAACCTCACGATGAACGAGCTTTGTCAGAAATGCAGGCACTGACGTTTACACACAAGCGACTGACAGGTCTAGAGGTCATTCATTCACCGTACAACGCATTGAAGTCTGTTACTGATAAAAAAAATCCCGTGTTTTTTTACCCCTATGTTTCGATTTTTTCCAAATTTGTATGGGGTCAACTTCAGGGTATATCTTTTCCAATAAATAAATAGTTATCAAAATCGGAGTACGCTTTTAAAAGTTATGCGTGGTATTACATTACAGTACGTGCGTGAGAGCGTCTGTGGTCCAGTTGGTCGGATACTTGACTTGTAACCGTAAGATCACGAGTTCGAGTCCGGCTACTGGACTTGTCCCAATGGGGCTCTTTTTCAGAGCCTATGTACGTAACGCTTACGCAACGCTTTTACGGTGAAGGCAAACATCCTGATGAAACCCGCACACCACAAAGTGTGTGAACCGTATAACGGCGATGGGCTCACCCCCTGTCACGTAGGATTAAATACGCTTGGTGAACCGTGGGCATTTGCTTTAGCAAGTGAAAAAAAAATGCCAAGTGCCCCTGCCTATCCCACTTTGGGATTAAAAGGCGTGAAGTGTATGTGAGTGAACAATCATCCCCTATTTCCTACCCTTAGGGCTGGTTTTTTTTTTAAATTTATATGGTACCAACTTCGGAGTATACTCTTTCCAATAAACAAAAAAAATATCATAATCGGTCAATTCTGTAAAAATTTACATATACCGCCGAATCTACAAAGACTTCAAAGTCGTAAAATAGAATGTTTGTTAAATGTCATTTGAATTTGAATGTGAATAGGTAATAGAAAGTTATATGAACCTGTACGAATGTTTGGGAAGGCCTATGTCCAGAAGTGGAAGTTAATCAGCTAACATGTTACGAATGTTTGTATATTCTTGTAGATAATATTTCAGGATTTCGTTCATATGGGAAAGATGACATGAGTTACCGTATATTCGTACCTATGTTGAAGTGTAAGTTCAAAGAAAAAACAAGTAACAAGTTACACTGTCATTTACCTACATAAAATAAACCGAACTTTATTTTTTACGTAGTCTCTTTGTGTCCCACTCCAAAGCAAAGGCGTTCCCCCATTCATTCCTGTTTAAAAATAAACTCAAAGGACATAAAAATAAAGTAAGAAGTTGCCGTTAGTAGTACTTACCTCGGTACTTACAGAAATTAACTTCGTAAACGTCAAAGAAGTTCCAGTAGTTCGATAAGGGACTTTTCATTGGTGAGAAAATCTTGAACTGACAAGAAATGCCGTGAATACCTTTTCACTATCAACCTCCTATCAAGAAGGAACATAGACTGGTCATATATTATAATCAACTCTTACAAAGGGAAATGTTTCTGGGAAATGTCGTCACTTCACCAAAATGCGTCTCTAGATAAAATTACCTTATTCATAGAAACCGAATTCAATTAATATATGTTTAAGGAACGCCAAGCATGAATCAACATCCTTGAGTAAAATATATCTTTAAGCAGATATCTAATCAATGACACGAAGATAGATAATAAATTTCGTTCAGTTTACTTAACGTATCCGCTTGGCCAGTTTTCTTACGATCGCGTTCAAGTGAACCGAATGGACAAAAGGTTTTCCATAAAAAAAAGTCAGTGTGAGAAGTGTATTAAGTGATTTTAATACCAAAAGGATCAGTGATAAAGGATGAATATTGCAAAATGAACGGAAGGTACAAATAGATAAGGTTTATTATCGAGCAAAGTTGTTGACACGGTTGCGTTCCAGTTAAGTTTTGTTTGAAAGTGTCAGGAGACTGCAAGGTAGGTTCACTTTGTTGGCGTATTGGGCACATAATACAAGGCTTATGCTTTTTTGAACGAAAGATATCCCTAGATAAGTTTAAGAAATATTTAGATCAATTTAAATTCGGAAGTTTCCTAAAAAAAATCTCACAAAATAGCGAGTCCGAAGATCACATCATAGAATAAAGTCTCCATAAAGTAGATGCATTACTTTTGTTTCCCACTATCTTTGACAGATTTTTTTTAGGAAACTCCTGATTGAAACCAATTGACTATCCGTCATAATTTTGTTTACAGAACGGGACCTGTAACACTATCAAACCATTCAAATGTAGATTATAACGTTAGTCTCATGTGGTCCCGATACTGCAATCGGTGCTTTGCTTTGTTTCGGAATAAATTGAGATTAATAATCAATACAAGTAATTTTTTGCGAAGTTGCCGTGATGTCAGCAAATAAGTTTAAAAGTCTATGAAAACTGTATAGGCGTTATCTCAACTAAATTAACAAAAGGACTTCCATGGCTGGTGGAATTATTTTTTTTAAGGAAGATTCACTCTTTTTTAATACTTTTGAATGAATAAACCATTTAGTTTATTGTGTTACCGGTCCCACTCTGTATAAAATAGCATAACATGTAGTTTACGTGACAAAATAAATTTACAATTTATTACAATATGTTAGAGGGAGCCATCTAGATGGGCCTCAATAATGCCGAAAATAATTGTATATTAAATTCCAAATTACGTTAAGTTTTCCCTAAACTATAATGAAGCCTATATACATATATACACGTATATATTAGGTAGTAAAGTCAGATCGACTAAGAAAGAAGATTTTTTTACGTAGGCCAAGAGAAGAATCTGGATCCTAAGTTTACTACAGCTTCGTAGTTGTATCGCTCTGGCATCGTAGTGGCAAACGATGTGCATTGCCGATTTAATTCCTTTCATTTCACTGTGGTCCTTAGTAAAATACCGATGCACATAGCGATGTAACTACCAGAGAGACTAGGCACCCGGTTTGCTAACCACCGTAAGCTTGAAACTCACGTTGAATTAATTTCATTAGGACATTAATATTCACTTTTAACTTGACATTTTACTGATACAAGAAATATCATTAAAACTGATAGGGTAAATTTTTGGGCGGCCGTATTTACATATTTAGACAGCGCTTTTGCCATGGAGGAAAATCTGTGAGGAAAATTAAGACCCAAAAGCGGCGATAGTTTCTACAGTTACGACGTTGGGTCTCCTAAATGAAATGTAGGTAGTTATCCATAATTACCTCTTCATGTTCTCCATGATTTCAGAGACATATAGAGATCATTACCACATAGAATAATTTTTAGTAATCCTAAAGTTGCTTTATCAATCAATACATAGTATAAAACCAATTCGTCTCCCGCTGACTATCCCTCTCCTCTCTCTCCTATTCTTAGACCTTTGAAACTACCGAACGGATTTTGATGCGGTTTTCTCTAGTACATAAAGTGATTCGTCAGGAAGATTTATGCGGAAAAAAACTGTTAATAATGTATATTGGCAAAATAACGTTTGCCGTGTCATCTAGTAGAGAAATAAAGAAAACTACTCGAGTACCGCCGTACATGTGTCATACCTACGTGCCTGTGGAATATCCACGGTACCTAAAACAGAATCAATAGTTTGTATACTATCGCGACAATAATAATATAAGTCGTGGTGATCTAATTCACACGCGACACAAGTGCGACATTCGCATAGCCAAGGTCTGCAAATATCACTGTGCTATGTAATAATGTCACATAAGATAATCTTCTTCAAATCCCCGCCGACGTTGATCACAAATCCTCGCAAACATTCTTATTTCTTAATCTTGATAAATCACCTTTCGTCTGATACGAGGGCTTTCTTCGTACTCTGATTGGTCGACGAGCCACACTTGCTGATGCAAACATGACTTAGCCCCGTGTTTCTCAAGAATAGATCTCATCACAAGTAACGTTTGTCCCGCTTTAATCGTGCTTGTGTAAAAGAGACAAACTGTGTTTAATTAACACATAAGTAGTTTCAGAATACGGGCCCTAATAAAGAATTAAAAGTTAATGGTAGATTATCCACTTTAGTCATCATAATACTTAGCTAATATAAAACGATTGTTTGGTCGCTAAGAAAGGATGGATTACGGAAGTGTTATGTAGATAATTCTGTTGTAAGAGAGATAAGGATGCACCGCGGCTAAAATTCACTGATCAGATCATGAAAAAGGGGCGAATATATACAAAAAATAATTGCGCGCGATTTCCTTTCCGGGCCATAAGTCGAATTCCTCTTACGTTGAGTTTTCTGAACGTTGGATTCCCATGTCGAGTCTCAAAATGTTGAAACGGTAATCATAAAATTAAATTTGCTGTATTTTCTATTTGCTGCAGGTAAATAATAATATATTGTAGGCAATTCCTGTTTATCTGATAGCTTCTGATAGATAGATAGAAGTAAGTAGAAATAAAGTGTTTTGAAACGTGCCCTTCATTACTGATAAATCTTGCGGCATTTCTATCAAAACATAACACTTTTAATCGTAAGATATCTAGGTACAATCAAATACACAATGAACTCAACAAACATAAAACACATTTTGTGTTAAACTATGGATTGAGGAACATGAATAATACAAAATAAAGAAGTCCTGGAAGGGTTTCATTTCATCGTTTATTGTACTATCGAGTTGACAAACCAACATTAATCCATAAACGTTTAGTTAGTCTTTGTTTTCTGGTATCCACAGTAACACGTGCAGTACATAATAAGCAAATTGGGTCTATCGTAGAATATATCGCAGCTTAACACTAGACAGGGTGCGAAGAGAAGTACGAGGCTTCCTTAACGGGTTCTTAGGGAACATAGGACCTCCCCAGAATGCGTGATAGTTGAAAACAATCGGGTTGAGTTACTCAGTACTCGGCCCGAAAGTCCAGTTGCTGTCCCCATAGCCAGGTTGGTGTTCAACCGTTCTTGCCTATTTACAATAAAAACATTTTTGTACTTGACTGTACCTACTCGAGAGAAGCACGGGAGCTCGCACCGAATTATCTAAGAATCACTTGAAGATATCAATTGACAATTTAACTAGAGTTTCTCAATTGTAATAACTATGTTATAAATCCCTTTTGATAGTAGAATCTAGTTTTGCAATTTAGATACGCTTTTACAGTGTAAAAACAATGTATTTGAAGTGAATTTCCTCAGTACCGCGTGGTGGTAACAAGTTGAAATGATTGATTATTATCTGAGACTGTGGTCGCTCTCCCTATTACATGTTAAATTACAATTTTATAACTATCCACGCGTTACCTACTAAAAAAACAACGACTGTAAAAAGAAATCATGCCCAATGTTTCTACACCGGGGTGCTTACCTAACTATTTTATATTTTGGTACTTCAATTCCTTCACGTTTCTTTTATTGGACGTACCTACTTCTCTTTCAAGATTATTTTAAAAACTATGTACAAAACTTTGCTTAAAAATAAACTTACCTCTAAATAACCACCGAATCGGAAAACAAAAGAAAATCTGTCTTTTGTCAAACAGTAAGGTGGCCACAACATGAGCTATAAATCAACCACCAGGCAATCTATACTAAACCTTCCTAATATATTATAGCAATTTTCATATACCATAACCATGACGTCACAATCGATTGGTTTTACCATCGACGTTGTTTAAATAAATCAAAATGCATAATAACAAATCAGCAGTTTCCTATTTGCGCCCCGAAGGCATTTTTTCGTCATCATTGTAGTGGTGATGTAAACAAAGAATCAGACTTGAAGACAATCACTTACTACTCTTTTAACATATACATAATACACAACTTACTCGTAGTGTAGGTAATGTACAGGTATTAGGTACTTACTCAACGCTTTAGTTTTTGGCAAGAACTCCACAATTTAATGTAAAAAAAAGATGTTTTTTATAGAAAGCTGCAAAATACACACATACAAAACAAAATATAAAAAATTAAGAACATTTCTAACGAGAAGTTTAGTTGGTTACTGATTTAGAACAGCTCATTAGCTTTTAAATTGATACTTGACAGTCCGTTGTTTTGTACTTCTATCCTTCTCTGATATATATGTTAATTCCAATATTCATTAGAGCATTCGGAATATTATTATACAATGTTGGTAATACATAATGGCATTCAAGCCTTTGACCACTACCCTGTCTGCGCTGCGTGGCACTCGCTTACATATAAGAAGGGGTATTTCTAGGCAAGGTGTTTGTTGGTTTCGTCTTCCATTTATTATGTGCTATCTTGTTTTTTAACTACAATAAATATGACGGAACCGCCCTACGTACTGCGTCGGCGCTGCGGTTACTTTACGCTTATTGAAAAATCACGATCGATCAATATTAAAGAAATGTCACATAAACATAGAGTTCGGAAGACTTGTAGAGTCTACAAATTAAAAAAAAACATAATATTATTTTGGTATACAACAATAAGTTAGATACATGTATTTTGTTTCAATTGTTGCGATTAATGTTCTTGGTCATTTATAACGTCTTTTATTCATTTCCCTAATGGTTCAAAAATATCTCATAAGGGATTATTAATTTAGTACACACATCAAAAGTGTCTAGGAATATTGCTATTTGCAAACCTGTGTGCATTAAACCACTAACTAACGACTTTAGCCATAGTACTTCAAACTATTCAAAATTTGGACACCACGTAGGATTTTCTTATTGGTCATTTAGTGTTGTCGAATATTGTAAATCTATCTCCAAAGATTCACTAAAAAAGTAGATTAACCGTCGCCACGAAGTTACAAAGGTATCGTTTTCGTACGAACAATAGGTTCACTCGATGGTCAAATGACGTGACTTAATTCTATACATAATTTTAAAGTAAAAAGAACCGACCTCCACCAGTACTAGTACGCCCGTACATACGATTTTTTTAAATTTTCCTCAATATATCGGGCTAATAATAGTAGCCATCATCAAACCCTGATTTACTTATCATTATAAAAAAAACATCAAAACGAAAAAGTTATACGCGAATAAACCTAATAAAACGGACGGCAAACGGAGTGTAGGACGCCTCAGGCAAAGTGGACTGATGATATACGCAAGATGGCTGGCAGAAGCAGGGTGCGAGAAGCTGAAAACAGATCACAGTGGCGTGCAATTGGAGAGGCCTATGTCTAGCAGTGGACAAGTATGGACTGACGATGATGATGATGAAACATAAAAAAGGTCGAGTTGAGAAAGACACCTTTTTTGAAGTCTCTTCTTAGGAATAAACGAAAAAGAGAAGTAATGACTACCACTGGATCAATAAAAACGTCTCAAAACACTGTCATTTTCATGACACTTCTACACCATATTAGTTCTACAGATCGTCATGCCACGATGTTTGCTTCTCTGGGCGTGGTAATGCGAATTAGTATGAAACTTCTAACAGAAAGATTAAATTGATACAAAAATATTTGACTATTTAATGTCACCAAGTTTGCCAATTTGCAATAGGAAGTAGCTACTCAAGTACATGAAGTTGATTCTACCTATCATTGGAAGAGATTTTATCTAATTGAATTAGGCTGATAGGAAGTAGGAAATTTTAGGAAAATAAAGAAAATATCGTCATTAGCGAAGTTTTGCTTCAAAACCTTCCAGAAACCTGTTTAGTGTAATGGAATCGAGATCGTCGAATTAGACTAAGGTGAATTGAAATTAGCGTTTCTCTACTGATTGTATTCAGAGATCTTGTTATTGAGGCATTATTCCTGTTTAGTAAATAATTATTACTTACACATAGGTACTAATATTTTTTTAAATGATGTCATATGGTTATGGTTAATGTAGATGAAGCGAAAGGGATATGCCGGGACCATGACAAATTCACCATGAGACCTTTCTGGGAGATAGAAGTGAAGTGTATGTTTGTTATATTTTTAAACAATACGAACATATGTTTATACCTAGTATTTAGTATCCAACAACGTTACGCATTCATACGTGCTCTATTCCCATGGGAATTACACAATTCACATGTCAGAATCTTTCGCATTTATACTATTAGTAGACCTTCATACACTGTGTCAGATCCTTTACAACGCAGGCATTGGTTACTTTACACATTCCAGCATAGGAGACCCAATACAAAATACTATGGCCACAATAGAAACTACACTCGGGAGCAATGAAATCGACTCATTTTCTTACTGCAACCAGTAGTATACTAAATCGATTTCATTGCTCCCGAGTGTATTAAATACTCTACTTTTTGTATGCAGGTTTTTTCATGATGGTATCCTTCACGAGAGTTTTCCTTCACTTAGAGTGGTATGTGTATCACTTATTTACGTAGGACTCTGTACCTTTATACGACAGTTGCTTAATTAATACATAACCTACATATATTTACATATTTGCACATTTATTGCAACAACGCGACATCTCAAAATGTGACACTGTTGAAATCACAATCTTATTACTATTACTAAGGATTCTTTTCACAATAACAAAATATTGTAAAATATCGCGTTGTTGCAGTAAACGAGCGATATGTACATGGTTATACACCCTCCTACCCAGAGGGGTATACCCAGAAAAAATACCTCCACCTGATTCGATCTTGACACGCCAGGTCGGCTAGAATACTAAAAAGTTTAAATATTTTCTGTACCAGATTTTCCCTTAACACAAGGTGGGCCAGTAAGATCACACACATTTTAGTATGCGGATTTTCTCACGATTTTTGCCAACATAAGTAAAAAAAAAACGCATATAGGTACGGAAAATTATCATTTTTTATACTTGAACCTACCCCCTTCGGTTTGCAGGCAAGAAATCGAAGTACTCAGCCATTTTCTCTGATTTAGAATATATATTCTTATCGCCGAGTAGTGTTTGTAATTTCTCGCTTGGACATGTTGTAGATATTTAAATGACTACGTACGTAGCTATTGAATGAAACTACAAACGGAGGCCATTGAAACAAATCACCGCCTCGATAAAACTTAACCATTATACTGAAAACCGCCCATTTCAAAGTATCACATTTTACAGTACGAATAACTTATTACCAGCTGCTGCGTCACTGAATTACTTACTAATTAGTTTTCCGGGGCGTAGCTGATAATTTTTGTTATTGTACAATTAGTGGGGTGTTTAGCGAGTCGCGTTTTGTTGTGCGAATGGCATGACAGAGTGCTTCGTGACACCGTAGTTATCGCACGCGGTGGTTGTGGCGCTGGCTGGGCTGCGCCGGGGGCTGGAGCGGCAGAAGCGCGCCCGAGAGCGACCAGCGCGCACGCAGCCGACATGCACGCCGACCCCGAGTCCCCAGCCTGCCGCGAGGAGGCACACCTCCTACCTGATGACTGGCTCAAAGTCAAGCCGGTCACAGGCAACGGCAACCTATCGCCCGGCGTCTACTACCCGACGGTCAGCAAGAGGTTCGTCGACGACCGCAGCCCTGTGACGCCCGTCTTCGCACGTGAACTGTACTGTCCCGCTTTATTGTCTTGTTTGTGTGCTTTCATTGTCATTTTAGATTATATTGGGTAACATAGTTTGATTAGTGTGGTTATAGTTAGCATTAAATATTAGATGTAACAAAAACGGTTTAAGTAGTAATTGGTTGTTTTAATTTGGAAATAATGGACTAGTAAACATCAAGATTCAAACAACAACATTCCATCGGAAAATTACATGGATTTATCTTAATTTCAGGAGCCGCTCGCACAGACACGGAGTGAACGCGACGCGACGGACGAGAAGGAGGGCTATTCTAAAAAATGGCGAGTGCAATATTCTCAAGTCGAGAATCTCGCAGCGGCGTCTGCGCTTCCTGCAGGACATGTTCACTACGCTCGTGGACGCTCAGTGGCGGTGGACTCTCCTCATATTCACACTATCGTTCATACTGTCCTGGCTGGGTTTCGCCCTTATCTGGTGGCTCATAGCTTTCACACATGGTGACCTACTAATTGACCACTTGCCGCCACTACAAGAAGACAACAACTGGAAGCCTTGTGTACTCAATATTTACGACTTCACGTCTTGCTTCCTGTTCAGTATTGAGACGCAGCACACAATCGGTTACGGTTCACGTACCACGACAGAAGAATGTCCCGAAGCGATATTCATCATGTGCTTCCAGAGTATCGTCGGTGTCATGATCCAGGCCTTCATGGTGGGCATAGTGTTCGCTAAAATGACTCGGCCGAAGCACCGTACTCAGACCCTCCTGTTTTCGAAATACGCAGTTGTGTGCCAGCGAGATGGTGAACTAAGCCTAATGTTCCGAGTTGGGGACTTGAGGAAGTCGCATATTATCGGCGCAAGTGTCAGAGCTCAGCTAATCAGATCTAGGACGACTAAGGAGGGAGAGTTGCTATCGCATTACCAGACAGAGCTGGAATTGAACGCAGACGGTTGTGACAGCAACTTATTCTTCATTTGGCCAATCACGATGGTGCATCGTATAAACGCTGACAGTCCATTCTACGGTGTATCCGCCGCCGATATTCTGCAGGAGCGTTTCGAAGTCGTTGTGGTATTGGAGGGGACAATCGAGTCGACGGGTCAGACGACGCAGGCGCGATCCAGTTACACGACCAGTGAAATTATGTGGGGGCATAGGTTCTTGCCCTTAGTGACGTACAACCGCGACCGGCAAGGCTACGAGGTGGACTATTCGAAGTTCGACGAGACGACGCAAGTGGACACACCACTGTGCTCGGCCAAGGAGCTGGACGAGTTCTACGGCAGCCAAGTGGACCACAGGTCTATCGGTGAGTCCTTGAAAAAGACTAACGGTGGAGGTAAATGGTTATATATGCCTAACACTTGAGTAATCTGTGCGCTATCTAAACTGTCTGCGTGTGTAGCATTGAATATGTCTACATTATCTCGCCGTTTGATACTTCAGATTGTAAAGTGTAACAAGTTGATGATAAGTGTTTTCACTGAGCTATATTAATTACTTTATCTGTCGCATCAAATGCACATTGCACTGGAGAGACACTCGTGTTTACATTTAACTGGATGTTATCAGAGGTTAACAACTGCACAACCCTTTCGCACTGGCACAGTTCACGAATACTTGTTGCACTCATACTGCCTTAATGAGGAAAATGGCGTAAATTTCTGTTTCTATCCGAAGATAAAAAGAACACAAGTAATTGTAATAATTTTGTGTCGAATTTCCGAATTTGCAATTTAGCTTATTCTTGTATAGTATTAGTAAATTTACGCCTTTCCTTTGTAAATAATAATATCATAACATAGCTTAGTTCTACAACTAGTTCAATGTAATTTCTGTAATATGTTTTTTCCTAAGGAGATAATTTATTGCGAGACGCGCACAAAGTGATTGATAACTGGATTGATCTGAATTTGTGATAAACGAAACGGAAAGATTTTTGTAGGTTTTGATGATCTGTAGACGCTACATTGTACTACTATTTCATAGTATAATGATATTCTACATTTTTACTTTGTTTTGGAAAACTGGAATTTGTTCTTTCACTTTAAGTTAACACATATGTAAATATTAAGTAATAATAATTTTAAAAAAACCTTGCTAGGTATTTGCATAACTCTAAGTTCCTATTTGTGAATCTAACCGTAGATTTATCTATCAACTATTCTTATAGCTCTACTATAAATGTAACTAAATATTTTATGTTCCATACAAGTTCCACAGCAATTGGTCATTTATATTTTAGTAAGTAACAATGAATAATTTCCAGATCTTTTAATCTTCACCATAAACACATCTAAGTACATTTTCCTCTTATGTCATAATTAAGTAATCAAGTTGAAAAGATGGTATTACTCTCAAGTCACTGAAATTGATATTAACTCTAGCTCAATACGTGATAAACCACAAAGAAAAATCCATCTCGGATTTCTTTGCATTGCTACTGCGGAATGTCGTTTGTAGTTCCTACCTACAATACAGTGGCTTTTACGACAAGGTAGACAGTAATCCCCAAGGATTGACACCTATGTATCGGAAACTTGTCTTTACGAAATATAGATACCTACCAGATATCTACTCACCCACAAAACACAGGACCTTCGTTAGCCTATGTCGTGAGTACAACAAAAAAGGGTCTAGTAATAACTCTATTATTATGTCGGGTAACCAAAATACTAAGGTAGGCAGAGTCTTTTTGCCTATATGGTGTGCACGCCACTGCTACAATGTTATTGGTCTATAAATTATCTAAAATCAAAAGTATGTACTAATATTATAAAAGGGACAGTTTGTGAAATGTCAATGTGAGTTTTTTATACCACTTTCACGGATATGTAGGGTACGAATTTCAATGAAACTTGTTGTGGAGATAGATTATAACCTAGATTAGGAGAATATTTTATCCCGAAGTTCTCACGGGAATAAACAGGATAAACCGAGGTTCAAAGTGCTTTAGTCCTATTTTGAAGCTGGATTTGGTAACTGAATATCTACGACACGCGAATGAAAATACCAGAAGCTAACTAGTTACTAGAACTAGCTAGTTCGTAGCCAGCTTCGAAATTAGTTTTCCTTTTCCGTACGAAGCTAGCTACCAA
Source organism: Conopomorpha cramerella (assembly GCA_012932125.1). Lineage (NCBI taxonomy): Eukaryota > Metazoa > Arthropoda > Insecta > Lepidoptera > Gracillariidae > Conopomorpha > Conopomorpha cramerella. The sequence goes on along the minus strand of SJJU01000504.1, from coordinate 30,816 downwards.
CTATAGCGAAATAGGACTATGGGGTCAAAGCTGGTATATAAAAATGGACTAAATGTACTATTGTAGCTAAATGTATCGATAAACGCAAAACTCGAGTACGGCTGGTCGCATTTCTCTAATTATTTATTTTATTGTGCTTATTAATGCTAGTAGAAGGAAAGGAAAAAAATGCTCTGGAAATATACTAATTCGAAATCCATATTCATAGTTAAGAGAGCCAAGACAGGACAACGTCTGTCGAGTTCTTAGTAAATATCGACATGAATTTAGACTCTAGGTATTATTCAGTAAGTACACATTATTTACGACTGTAAAACTGACAATAATTCACGAACTAACTATCATGGGGAAATCTATTATAACTTGCTGCATAAGTGCATATACATTTAACTAGTCATACAAACCATTGTTATCTATTATCTAGGATTTAAGTATCACAATATAGCTCCCGCTGTAAGCTAGAATAGTAAATCACTTAAGGCTTGGTATTTGATGTAATATGTCGGTCTCTTTTGTTTACAAACAAACTATAGAGATGAAGATAGTTCAGTCAGGGTTTTGTTTACAATCCTAACACCTACGACATGATTGATTATTAACGGCAGATACTGAGTGGAGAGATAGGGTAAGGTCACGAGGAATAAGTAATTTGAGGCTAGGGCGTTTTTTTTAATGTAGACCAAACGAGCTGTTTTTTTTTAAATTCCTACAGAGGTATTAGGTAGATAGGTTTATGAAGTAGAATATTCTAAACTTATTTTTGAGAAAAGGTTGTCCCAATTGTTAAGGCTACAAGGGATTTAGGGCATGTCTCAAAAGATTTTGTTCACTCCAGTAGGAACTGTAATTACAGTAAATAATTATTTATTTACACTATTTTCTCAGTAAATATTTATTTATGTAAATGTTTTTTCGAAACCTAATGTATTAAAATATTTAAGTACCTACGTGATTGTGCAAGGGAATTAGTTTAGCTTTGCGTACTCCATTAATTTTTATAACAAGAAAGGTATGATTATACCTTATATCATTAAGTAGGTAAATTAAATACCTAGTTTGTACACACATTATTGCGGGACTGTAAGTAAGTACAGTCGGCCAAGAATATATCATTAGCATTAGAAATAAAGAAAGAAAAAATATTTATCCATTTGTTACTTATCACAATATAACAACTCTAAATTATTGTTGTTTTAGCTGCACAGTAAATGTCAGCAAAAATGGTAGTCTGCCTTCTTGCCGACCGAACAGTTAAATTCATAAAGCTGACTCTGCCACTGAAATAGTCATTCAAGTATGCCTGAATTAAAATCACTAACTGCTGCTTTTTCTTACTTCATTAATCATGTTGCTCTATCAAACAGCAGTGTACTGAAATATCAGGCCTAGTCCACAGTTCTTCGCGTACTCCAATTTCCAGTTTTTTTTTTGTTATTATTCCCCAATTTGTTAAATATTTTTTAACTTGACCGTACTCCATAGGTATTGTAGATTTTCTTATCGAATAGCAATTTACTGTTGGAAAGCCATGATATTGAAAAGAAATCTTTCTCATTGTCAAGAACGCATATTTTTATTCATTTACCTACTAACTGCACGTTGTTCTATGATTGAGTTTTATTCACAATTTGCTTGCGGCATTTCTTGTCATAATTTGTTTCACATAGCGTATTATTTCGATTGCAAGGACCATAACAAATAACTAGGTCACAGGAGCTTTTTATTAGTAATCATTATTGACCAACAGAAAAAAAAACTTACATTTCATAACGAAACGAAAACGATCATTCGTTTCATATCAAATCATTTGTTTTATGAATGTAATAATAATGAGGACATAAACCGCGATCTCCCATTGGTGGAAATTAAAAAAGCGAATGCAAAGTATTGAAACAAACGATCGTTTTCTTCTTGTACTCGTCACAACTTCGAGCTAATAAGTGTCACTATATGAAACTAGCATAAATAGTAATTAACTCCAAACCTACATAATTGCACTGCACCCATGTAGGCATCTTAGTTAATGGTACACATAGCTTCCTTTAACGAATGTTCTTGCATCTTGTTACCTAAGTAATATCAGTGAAGGTGATGTTTAGTAATTATATAGATAGGATGTTATCTTATCACGTTGGCTTAAATTGACGAACTAAATGGACTGGTGGGGTCAGGGCACCAGCATCGAATAATATGGCTGGCTCGAAGCTCGATTCTCGCCTTAGGCCTTATATAAGGACACGTGGAGCGTTGCGCGTCGTGCCCATACATTAGTAATCGTTTCTGACGGTCGATGAAATTCAAATTGTAGAAGCGCCCGACGCGAGAGGCGCTACTCTACGTGTCCCTAAATAAGGACTTAGTATCTTTTAGATTCGTTTCTAGCTCATTTGAAATATATTTTACAATCAGGTTCAGGTGTCATAATGAACGACGTGCTGTAATCAATAATTAAATTAATGGGCTGATTGAAATGATCAACGCATTACTATCAATTACCGATACAGAAGTAGGAACAACAACGAATTAATTTGATACCAACTGTCTCCTCAATTTCGAAAGATAATAGATAGAAAACTGGAATTAGGCCTTACCTTTAGGAAAGGTAGGGGTACATTCTCACAAACAAACTACTTTATAATATTTTTTCCTACAGATTAACATATGCAATGAAATATGAGCTCTATGTGTTTTATTATTAAGTTGTAAATGTCCTGTGGCGTTTCACACAGATAATGCTGACCCTATAGTGCTGAAGATGCCGGAGAAGGTGGAACAGAAGAACACCGAGAAGGACGGCGATTTTACTGTCACTTTGTAATGTGATCATGAAATATAACGAATTCCACTGCAGTATTTCCCCCGTGATTCCGAAAACACTGTACTATTTACAAAACGAAATCCCTTATTTATCTTTCTAGATTCCAGTAAATGGGAAAATCCATTACGTTTCTGACAGATTTTCAGTCTGTTGTCAAATTTTAATTATTTTAATAATAAAAGATTGAAAATCTGAAAAATGAAACGGACGGTCATGGAATTAGAACATTAGAGCATCTGATGGTCTTATGTGGATGAACTAAAATCAATGTATCTGTATAAAACAAAGTTCAAATTAAATAAGTGTGCAAATACGTATACACATTTAAGGCATAATATCTATTTTTCATTTAGCTACTTTTACGGTTTGTAAAATGTAGAGTAATTCTGAGGGAATATTACCAACAATGTTTTATTGGCCGTAAAGAAAAATCTCTGAAAAGTTATATCAAGTCATCATCATGTGTTCAAACATAAAAGAGACAGTATACAACAAAACATTAGATGAGTCTTGAGACAACATTTTTTGAAAACCGTAGAGGTACTTTGTTTTATCAGAAACACTATTTCAATAGTGTAATATACACGTGTATTTTATTTAATTAACGAACAAATTGTAAATTTTATAGTACAATTTAAACATATAACTCAAAATGGTTGTGTTGAGAGCGCATTATATGTAGATAATATAATGTAAATTTATATATTATATTCTAAATGTATAATAATAAGATAAACGATTAAAAGTGTTCTTTGCAATATTATGCTTAGCAATAATATTTCGTATGTGTAAGTACAGAACATTCCTTCCATATTTATTTTCTTTAATATTTAAGTAGATTGTACAACAATAAATAGATAGTCATAGTAAGTTTTGTTAGACATATTAACTAAGTTACCAATTCCAATGTGCCTTATAGCTATAAAAATACTTTTTCCGATTCGAGTCATAATGATAACTCGTGTTGTGTAGAGTTGAAATAAGTACAATGTCATTTATTGTGCATAAAATATAATAATAGATACAATGGTAGTCCACCACTTAAGTATAGTTTGTCTCTTTTACAAAAACACGATTTGAGCGAGACAAACTTTACTTGAGCAGACACCTGAGGGAGTTTCAGAATACGTGATTTTGTAATCCATACAAAAGTTAAAAGAAGCGAAACTTATTCAAACTTAAAGTATCGCATAAAGGTGTTATGTTAGTTGTAAGAAATTGTAACTATTATTGTATTGTCCACTGTAAATATTTAATTAATATTTTGTGATGTGAGTGACGTCCATTTGTGTTTTATTTCGTGTTAGTGTGAAGTCCTGCTGTTGTTTGCTTTTTGTCCGTTCCCAAGTCAACTGCAAATAAATCGTTACTTTACTTGGATACACAAAATACCCGAGTATTTACTTAAAACAATACTTAGATACCTCATCGATCTTGCAAACGTAAGTATGTAGTATAAAGATTGACGAGGAGCGCCACTGAGGTACGAAAAACAAGAAAACGATCCTTCGTTTAGTGTAATTTCATTAGTTTTCGGCCAAACGCATTTGGCTATATTATACATATTGTCTTACATCACTAAAATGAAACGAACGTTTTCTTTTTGACCCGTATAGCATTTGCATATTTTTTACACAAAAACAAATTTGGGTGAAAAGAGCAGGGTTCTGTGCTTGAGAGGAATTTCAGAAGATGGGTGCATGAGATCTTATGACAAAGGCAAACATCGTAAGGCTTACAATGCCAACGCTGTCATGGCAACGAACAATTTCACCATACACAGACAAAATAAATGCTTAACTTCAGTCAGGATGATGGTCAAAAGCTTGTTCATAGAGTATTTAAAGAAATTGAAGGTACGTTTGGTGAAATGTGGGCTTTCGGTGAGCCAGTAAGAACGTTTACCTATCCGTCTTGAGATAAGGGGAGCTTAAATTAAAACGAACAATGAGATATTGCCGTGTGGTGACGGCGAATAAAATACATGTGTCAGCCCAACTTTTCCCGTCGCGCGTCGGTCGTGGCGCTCGTGAAAGGTGACCTAGGGATTTCTACAGAGAAAGGGCAGCAGCGCTCTCTGTGATTTTAACCACAACACCGCCAACATCGCCACCCCGCCTGAGGGAGGCCCACGTCCAGAAGTTTACTTTAATGATCATTGGCCACTAATTACTGAGATTTAGAATAGTTATTATTTTCAGTAGTAGTTGAAAAATCTGTAAAATATCAGTTTTCCTTAGCAGAGGAAATGTTGCCTAGGTTGTTACCGTTATTACAATAAGCTACATTGACATGTGGTTATTCACCTAAGGTGACCCTTAGGTTCTTTGAATGTATGTATTTAAAGTAAGGTTCCATATCCAAAGTGGAACATGGGAGCATATTAGGTATTTAGGCGTAGGGTAAGTCCAAGTTCTCACCCTTTATTTTTTTCGGTTTACATTAACGTTTAAGTAGACACTTCACTGAAAAATTCTTTCAAAATTAACATTGCAATTCTTTAAAATTGCAATTATATGGCATAAGAACTATCAAGGACTTGTACTATCATCACTCCTTGACACTTCGATATTTTACATTATTAATTTGGTTAGGTTAGGTTAGAGATAAACAGGAGACATAGAGAGGTCCCAGATCTGCCACATTTCTCAGTACTCCCTAAAGCAAGTAAGGTGTAATTAGTCCAATTCTCATTGCGCTCTCCAGCTTTCCGCAATGCGAAACATATTATAGAGATATGGCGAGGGTATATAAATGGAAAATAGTATGTATTGTACTAGTGACCACACGCATGATAGTCTGCCGTCTCCTCTACTGTTTGCCGTAGACGTTGAAAAGTCCTTCATCAGTCGTCCAGTTTGTAGTCCAAATCAAATCCATTTTGTTAAACAGTTTAGTCTGTAGACCCGCACGCTTCCAGATAATGGCCCATGAGCCGAGAGAAGATAGGGTTTGGGTAGTGGTAGGCATGTCTCTGATTAAAAAAGTTTAGGGTACGTTACAGCAGAATAGGAAGATAGGGACCGCAACGTACCGTAATTATTTAGTTATGGGGTAAAAGTATTTACGTGTGTTCTTTTACCAGCAGTGGACAAGTATGGGCTGATGATGATGATTTTAACAGTGCCTGTCACCAACAGCAAACACCCTGTGCTATGGTTGCCAGGGACTTACGAATTTGCGGTCTGGTGTTCTGACATGTTCCGAGATATTGTAGGGTGGTAATGGAAGAATGTAAGAACGCAGTAAGGAAAGGACCAATATGACAACCAACTTAAGAAACCAATATCTTAATCGTAAACTTTTATATCATTTCAGGCTATGTCAGTCCAGAGCCAGCGTCTCCCATAATTTCAGTCTCACCGACGACACCTGATGCATTCATAAGAACATCGATTGGAAATCAACGCCCTCTATCGGTGTCGCCGCTAGCTAACTTAACAGATCGTCTGGTGGCTGACGCTATTAGGAGAGCTAGTTTGACGAATAGACCATCTATAGTGAAATATCCGTCGAGTTTCTTCAACGTACAAGATGCAGAATCATCCTCGTCGTCGTCTTCCAGTGATGACGAAAAGAAGAAACGTGATTCTTTGGTGAAGTAGAGAGAGAAGCTTAATTGGAATTAGACTGCTCGGACAATTAGTAAAGGCTATGTTTATTTAGGTAGGTGAAGATACATGAAGGTGAATTATGTAGAGGTACTTTAATAACGTTTTGAGTAATTCCTTATCGACAGTAAGTATTTATACTCGTGTAGATGACCCTATCTTGCGAGAAAAGGCTATTGTGCTAGGATACAGTATTTTTAAGTGTATTTTTAGAGTAATTTGTCAAACCAGTTGATCCAGAAAAAATACAAATATTGTCATCTTTTGACCTTCGTAACTGCCCTACAGCACAGGAGCGAAGGAAACACTGAAGGAAACAAAAAAGGAAGACGATAAATTAATTTAGAAAATATTTTTAGCTGTTTAAAAAGAAACATCTGATTCATGTAATAAAATATAATATTTATTATGTATTGTACCTAGATATCAGGAGGAAGTTAAACAAATAATAAAATTACGTATATAGGGGAATACTAAACAAAAATCAACAAACGAAAGCGATCCAGCGCTCACAGTGACGTTGAAGAGAAATTTTGTAGCTATTTTAAGTACATTTTTAAGGGCAAAATAATAAAAAATAAGTACACATTTTGTAAGTTTATGAGACAGTGATAAATATTATGGAAGCTATTTTTGTAAATAATGTAAAATATATTTAACGAATACAATACTATAACTACATATCTCTGCTTATTTTTTATAACAGTGATTAGCATTAGCACCTTGTTGTAGTGGAAGTAGGCACATTTATAATTATATTGGTAAGGTTTCAAATTATATTACTTGAAGCTTTAGATTTATTCCAACGCGATCAAATTGCATCCCAGTGGGCATGACATTAGTAAGCTCCTTTCAGGTCTACAGTTTAACTTTGCATCAATTTGATCACAAAACAGAATATTCCACTGGTCTTGCTCAGCATTAACACCACGGTTGCAAGTTGGTCGCTTTGATGTCTCTAAAGTGTAATTTTAATGGAAATAATAATTTTTAATCGAATTTTCGATCAAAGTCGAATGGAAAACATGCACAGATTTGAACATTATCAGATCACAATTCGCTATCCCACGTATGAATACAGTTACAACAGTATGGATCTACTTCAGCATGATGTTGTTGAAGGTTTTAGAAACGGAGGTAGAGTTCATTAGCCTTTGGAATATTGTCAGCTCACAATTGATTTAGTAAGTCATCAAAGAATGACAGAAGTATAAAATAATCAATTATAATGAAGTATACATTTTTAGTAGAGTTCCTTTCAGTTGTTTTAAATTAATAAATATAGTCACAATTATCGATAATTAATTACTAGTCTTTACGACTTGTCTTAAATTATCGATTGACAATACGATTGACACTCAAACGAATATCCTTTCATGATACAAAACGAATATCCTTTCTTGTGGGACCAGGAGAATAGGAAAACGATCCTTTCGTGACTATTCATCCTTTTATCGTACAATCGCTGCTCGCAGTGCTACGCCGTAATTGTCACTGAAAACGCATCGATACGAAACAAACGATCTTTTTCTTGCTCTTCTAATCCCACCGGTCGTTTGAATTATCAATACATCGTCGTCACAATTTCCGTCTAAACTAGCCCAGATAGAATGATCCATTGGCATTTTGTCGCCGTATTGGGACTTTTGGCACACATTTTCGTAGTCACTGATATTGTAGGTAACTTTGTATTCATACGGTGGGTATATTTTTTCTTTAATTGTACATATAATAAATAGCAATATAATGTATATTATTAACTTGAAATGCCTATATTTATAAAAATGTTCTAAATTACACTCTAATGAACTACTCAATATGTTTTCTTCATTAACAAACAGGAACATCAACGAGAATTACTGTATATTTACTTCAAAATTCAGAAGAACATTCAAAAACACATTTACTATTAGGGTAACTATTAAAAAAAATTGCCAATGGTTTTTTTTTCAACTGTTTCACATCTCCAATATATCCTATAAAGCAGTCATACTAAGCACTAAGGCTATTAATAACGCATTCACTATAATATTTATTAACTATTTGGGACCCTGCTTGCTTGTTCGTGAAGTAGACAAATACCTTTCTAATCGGTACTGCTTTAAGGTTTATTTTCGGAACAACGTTGTTTTATCATTTCTGAATATTATGTTTTCGGTTTATCGCTCATTAAATAAGCCATATGTTTTTTCATAAACTTTAAAAGTAATGTCAAATGCTCAATTTCTTCTAAGCTTGTCGCCTATCACGTTAGGCACAAAAGTTATGTTGGTAAAGTGTGGGCATTTGATTAGGAATTGACTCTTGTTTAACCATCTGTGGAATAAAAAGCGTAAGTACACTTAATATTTAGGTGTCATCCTAAATTTGTATTTATTGAGAGTTACAAATGAAGATTGCTTTTTTATGAACATTATTTCCGTATTTCGCTAGATAATTTAAAATACTCTCATAAAAATCAAGGACTCTCGCCGTTCTTATTTCCGAATGAACGAATGGATTTATTCCGAGCAAACAAAAACAAACTTGTCACTAATATTTCTCACAATTTTGTCTGCACCTTACGATTTTAATTATGTACTGCAATCACATGAAATAATGTTCTCTTTTACACAGGAAATGGAGCATGTTGATATTTTTTGGAGGTTGGCTTTCCGTGTGCTTTCTATTAGCAACCTTATCCGTCAGTCATTAAGACCCTTTATCCTTCCATTTATGACTTAAAGTCAAAGTATGTATGCACCTTTCTTCGTATGATGTGGCAGTACAGTCATATCAAAAACATTGAACTCCTAGTCAGTTGTTTGTACATTATCTTCATTAATTCTAATAAACGCTAACACATAGATAACAATAAGTCTTCTAAAAAAATTTGGCTTCAACATGTTTTAAATCATAGATCTTATACCGAATCCAAAATAAATAAGTGTCCAATATCTATCATATAGATTTTTTATAACTATCAAATAATTTTGATTACTTATTAAAAAGCGTTACATGCCAATAATTAGAGCTATCCATTAAAGAAGCGTCGAGAGTAAAAAGATTTGAGTTCTTCTCGGATAATGACTTCTAATTATTTTATACCTATCAGTACCTAATTCTAAAAAAAACTAACAATTGAAAGACACATTTTCTAAAGCCGACAAATCCAACTTTTCGATTCCTAAAAGTCATTATCCATATTCAACCGTGACATTTGATTTTTTTCGATATTGGTTTCAAGACTACATGATTTCCGAGTCATTAAACCAACTCCATTTCTCCGATACATACTCTGTCTCAAATCCATTTACAAACCACACTGTGATATACCATGTCTGATACATACCAATTGTATCAGGCATGGACCTATCAGAAGTCTTCGTCTACTTCATCTAACACGGTGTACACTCCACCACCACCATTGTGAGTGATCATGAACCGCACGTGGACGGTAGAGGCTGGCGGAGGGGAGCGTCAGGCGCCCGCCGGCTCAGCGTCCGGCGCTGACGTTACCAGGATAGGAATCACCGGGTGCTTCTCCACTATGTGGTGGTCGCTCGGCGATCTGTAGATAGTGACAATAGTGGTTTTATAATAGTTTCCTCTTAACAGGCTCCTAATTGGACTGGTTGATTGACTGACTTGATTGAATTTCTGGATTCGTGGTCCGCAGCTATAAAATATATAATTAAACGAAAATGAGTTGTGTCGGCCTCTTGTGTTCGTGACGCTAGACTTTCAAAGCAGTAGGCAGATCCGACACAATATGTTCCCTTGTTACGCACTTACACTCCTGGCATAAACCTTTGGAATTTGAATCATTCAGTTTCTATCTATGCTTCCTTCCTTAGGAAGGTCGCCGATGCGATGTACCAGCATACGTATCTGTGGGGTTCAGCCACTCACTTGCCCCTAGAGAGTGGCTGATTACAACTTCAACTACAGTCAGAAAACAATGATGAACAAAAAACTTACTTTTTTATTCTGTTCTTGTCGTCGACCCTATGTTCCAAACCGTTGACTGCGTGACCAACACCGTTGGGCTTCAACCCGTGCACTTTCTTTATACTAGCGTTACTGTGACTTCTATGAATATGATTATGATTAGGCTCCTTCTGATTATTCTCTTTCTCTCCACTCATCACTAGATGGTTCTTGGGCAGACTGGGTTCTAGATTTAGGAAGTTCCTGGGTAGTTCTCCGTTCTCGACGGCGAGGTGAGTATGGCTCGAGTTTCTGGACTTCTCGTTGATGTGCTGGACAAAGTTGGTCTGGGCCATGAGTCTGTTCTCTCTTGCGCGGGCTTCCGGTATCTTGATCTCGATGTGCTCGTCCAGGGACATGGAGTCAACGGAACTCATGTCCAGTGTGTCGTTGGAGAAGGTCTTGGGAATTGTGCCCAACATCCGATCTGAAAATTTAAGGAAGGATATTGGATATAGTTTAGAAAAGCGAACTAAGTAAAGATATTTCCTTTAGTAAAGACAGCGTACACTATTTTCTATTTTTGGCCTTGATAACCACTTCAGTTGAGTGTGTGACGACTTATTTTATGATGAGTCACATATTGAGTGCGACTGGGCGTTTGATTGTATAAAAACTGTTCACAAAGTAAGTACATTAAAGTTTATTAATTATTTAAAAAACAATTGTTGAGAATGGTTTATTATTCTGTTCAAGTCACGGGTACCTAATGAGCAAGTGTGCTCCATCGTAGTTTTTTTTAAACTCAATGTACAAGCGTTTGACCACCAGATATCGCAATTAGAACAAAAGTGACACAACAAAATGTGTAATTTTATGAAATTGAACCTTTACATAAAAGATACAAATCTTAAATTACAAAATCAGCATGTTTCGTATTGGATCCTTTTTGTTCTAACCACGCAATATGTTCACAAAGTAAACATATTATATTAATGTGACCTCTGGAGTTCATAGTACAAAAATTGCACCCTTTGATTTGCCAATATAATTATTTCAGTTTTTTCGTTCAATACTGACCTAGCTTCTGCGAAGTGGATACGGAGGCTCGGAGTTCATCCAGCTGCTTGGCGGAGCACAGCGGAGTGTCCACCTCGTATGTGTTGTTGAATCTCGTGTAATCCACCTGGAAAGAGAAAAACACTTGGAAGATCATGATGAAAGAGCCATTAGTTACGACAATGATCGCGGTATTCATAATAAAATAAAAAATAAATACACTTCACGCCTTTAATCCCAAAGAGGGGTAGGCAGAGGCACTTGCTAAAGAAAGCACCCACGGTTCACCAAGCGTATTTAACCCAACGTGACAGGGGGTGAGCCCATCGCCGTTATAGTGTTCACACACCTTGTGGTGTGCGGGTTTCATCACGATGTTGTCCTTCACCGTACGTTGCGTTGCGTTGCGTACATAGGCTCTGAAAAAGAGTCCCATTGGTACACGTCCAGTAGCCGGACTCGAACATTCATAATGTTAAAACATAACTGTACAGTTGTGCTTTAACTAACTCCACTTCGATATATCATGACGTTATTGATGAACAGTAGTTTGTTTGTCCTTTTCCTTCTATAGGAAATGTGGAAGAGAGATTTTTTTTTCTCAGAACAAATGGGAACTACCCATAGAACTAATGGTAATACAATATATTTTTTTTTGCTATCTACTGCTCGTCTCAAATTCAAGAATTGTTTCTTCATGACTGTGTTCTTAACATTTTGCTATTGGTTTCAAGTTAATTGAGTTTTAAATTATGTTTCTCGATTCTTCTGACCTAAAACAGATAATATTTCAATATTACTATGATGTACTTTGATTGATATTCTAAGGAATGACGAGAATTTACTATTAATTTGTTTATTATGTCATATTATATTAGTCTAAAATAGTGTTTGTTTCAAATAGATACATCAATATATTTTAATCGATTGTCTCATTAATTCTAGAGTATTTTTCGTCTAAGGTGATCAGAATTCCATCAAGTTCATTCCTTTGTTCAAAGCGGCGACGACGATGATAATACTCATTTTCATATATTTATAGGTACTACATTTACACTTCACGCCTGTCTCCCCTTAAGGCAAACTCCATTTATCACAGTCCTGACATACCCCTTTTGCTTCATCTATATTTATATATCTTTTCATACATGATCTCCGGTTTCGAATACTTTCGCCACTTTCCGCCAGGACATTACCAATATGGTCGATACATGTCCTTCTGAGGCGACCTCTACTCTCCCGACCCGTTAATAGACTTTCATCCATCCTCTCCATATAACTAAACCACCTAATTTTGGCCACTACATCATAATACGAGTAAAGCTGTATATTAACTAGCCGGCAAAAGTTCGTTCTGCTCACATTTCATACCTCAGAGGTCGCCTTTATACGTCATGTATCGGAAGAAATATAGATATAGAAGAATTAAATATATTATTATGAAAAGTAGATGATAGATGATCTTTTCTTAAAATCAGTCAGTACGTTTCGTAGGAGTTTGGTATCAAACACGGTGATACAAGAATTTTGTATAAGTTGTTTGTATAAGTTTGCTTGTTTAAATTAATGTTCTCCGAGAATTGATTTTAAATAATTTACATATTACTAAGTTACAGCGCATTTGCATTTTATAAATCCACCTCAACATTATTCAAGTATTAACTTACCTACGTATTACAAATCATAATCCACGTGCAACGGGTTTTAAATCAACATAATATTATTATAAATGCAGGTAAAAGTGCCAGCATCTGGTAATAACGAGCTATAACTTGCAAATTACCTGATTATTCATAGAAAATTGCTTTGACAGATTATCCGCGTTTAAAATCATTTTACATCAATTAACGGATTAATTACGTACGACAGAGTTGATACTCTGGCTGGTATTAATTGATATGATTGAAGTGGTTATAAGGACTATCTATGGCTATTCTCCGTTTCCTTCAACCGATGAAAAATTTAGGAGGTTCTCAAGTCTACGCGTTTTCCGCGTGTAAAAGGACCCCGATCAATTCGATGGTCCCAATTTAAAATGTCGGTAGTGCAATTTTGGGAATATGTGTACTTTTCTACACCGTTAGATTGGCGATATTAAGATCTATAAACTTATACGTATATTACATCACGTAAAGGTAGCAAAGATTATAAGCTGTTGTAAATTTGAAGGATGTACCATAAGTAGTTTAGTTTTAATATCCAAAACTATCTTTACTCCTGAACATGTTTTTTTATTTGAAAAAAAAAAGAAGGTGGAGGTTCTCAATTCGTCTATATGTGTTTATTTTTTTTTTGTAGATCCAACTTTCTTAATAGGGACCATCCAATTGTTTTAAATACGTTTTCGAGCATTTTCAGTACAAACAACTTTTACTATGGAGTGAATGCGAACATTGTTCGGGGTCCTTTTATTCTTGGTGTTTATTGTATATGTATATTTTTTACATAACTTTATTACAGAGCAGTCCCATTTTTTAATGATTTTTCTTATCGGAAAGGGTATACCCAAAGGCTCCACATTTTATAAAAGTGTCTCAAGATTTTGATTGAAGATGTGAATTCTGGAATGAATTATATCCTATATTGCTCAGGGATAGTAATAGTTAAAATGGTGAAAGAATTATCGAAAGCCATCTGGTAGTTTTTTTAGTTTTTTTGCTACAAACATCCATACAAAAATACAATTCTGGCTGGATGCAGCTGGATGGTGGTCAAACGCGTTCATTGTGTTTATAAAAAAACAAGTGCCTGTCCTGTTGGGCACATTTAGGCAGTATTTTTATTCATTCCCGTAGGAATTTCAATGTGTAATATGTAAGCATCTTATGTCTGACATGATGAAGTACTTATACTTATAGCCTAATGGCATAATCCAGCTTACTTACAAACGATCTTCTCACAAAGATTATAGTTTTGTGTAGATGAAACAAACGTTCCCACGCTCACATCTCACATTTACCCGTGTTGACATGTTAATGATCAAAAACACAATTACAATAATCAAGCGCGATGTATTTATGTAAACAATGTATACGGTTTGTGTTTATCTGAGGTAAAGATTGCCTACCTACCTAGAGGATTAATCAATACACACAACTAAGTGACGTACAGGGATTTTGCTTAAATTTAACCGTTTCTAGGTCACATACCGCTTGTCGACGTGATAACAAATAAAGCTTTTATTGTTTAAGTTAGATAGTGATAACCCGTCGCTACGTATTGTTTACAGGGATGCAAAATAGGAGGTATAAGTATATTACAACCTACTAATGAACATCTATACTGTTACTTAAAATGCATTCAAAAGCTCTGGGCTTTCTTTTGTGCTTTCAGTGGCAACGGAGTGTTTGATAGAAACCATATTAGCTTATACAGGTCAAGTCACACTACAGTCAAATTATAAAATACTAGTGGACTCGACAGACGTTGTCCTGTCTTAACTAAAATTAGTATAACCTCCAGGGTGGCCTGTGCCCAGCAGTGGATGTCATTTTTTTTCTTTCATAAGAACCTTCTGCTGTCATTAATAAGCGCAACAAAAGAAGAATTGGCGAGTTCCACCCGTTCCGGAGTTATGCCGTGACAACGATCTGAACTATCCAGTGATCGTTTTCAGCACCGAAAGCAAAATGACATAGTACAAATTCAAATTATTTATTTGCATCCCACAATGTTAGGTCCTGTAATCATCATTTTTTTTCTTATTTGTGAACTGGACTGAGCCATGACTGTATCAAACAACAATACACGCGACAAAGTACTCACGTGAACAAGTCGATAACTCTCGTGGCTACTGTTTTATAAATAAAAAAACCTAACAGTTTATTTTGGAGAACTCCACAACACAAAGGCTGTAAGTACAACGCATCGATAAAAATAAATCCGATATTCCGTTGTGTCATTTGAATTCAATTAGCATAATGTATCACCTATGAGTATTGGCGATAGCATAAAAAAAGTCTGTTGTTTGGTTAGCCGCTTAATCTTAGTCATAACGCAAAAAAAATCACCCACATCCATGAAGGATGTGGGTTTTGGAATTTGTTGAAGTAAATTACCCACCCTACGTTATTCTTCAACGTAAATGTACACACAAACACGTGTCAAGCCCAAAGCGTCGTTATAGGCACTGGCAACCAAGCTTAAGCTTACTGTTTTTTTTTAATATTTTGGTTTTAAACCAAGTAGGTTTGATGCATCAAGTGCAATTCGATTAGCATGTGCCAGTACCTACCACGCTTTGGAATGAGGAGATTTCTAAAAAAATCAATCTGTCAAAGACGTTGGAAAACGACAGAGATGCAGATGTACTTTATTGAGACTTCATCCAATGATCGTTTATCTTCAGACGCGCTCTTTTGTGGGAATTTTCTTTTAAAGAAGAAGAAGCTAGACATATCGCTTAAATATCACATTTTTTTAAACGTACGTACCTGACCGTAAGTTCGTTGCACGCTCATACGATGAAGAAATTCATTGTGATGAAACCTCGCATATCATAAAGTGTAAGAAATTTACAACGGCTATCGACTCATCTTTTATCAAGTTATATTAAATACGCTTGGTGAACTGTGAGTATTAGCTTAGCATGTACCTTTTCGCTTTAAGGCATCTAAAAAAACACAATTCATACCTCGTATTCTCCAGTGTCCTTCCGGAATGTGACCATGGTCTCGAATCGGTGTCCCCACAGGATTTCCGACGGCAAGAAACTGCTTCGAGCCTGTGTTGTCATACCAGTGGACTCGATCACGCCCTCTGAAATATGTATTCAGTATTTAATGCATAAATCTTACAGGTAATAAATAATTTAAAAAAGTGTTTAAAGTTCCCCTCGATTTATCGGTTTTGTCATAATCGTACCCTGATTTCCTTACCACGGAAAAACCTTGGAAACATCTTTCTTCTAACGAAAAATAACATACAAATTGGTTCATAAACGACGGAATTTGAAGTTGCTTAAAAACTGGCCCATGTAACATGAAAGCCATTACTAATATTGAGAATCATTGACTTGACCACCATTTTCTACTGGAACATCACCATGCCAGCCCATTGACGTCTACTGCTGGACATAGGCCACGACTTACAGCTACTTTAAATTGGCTAAAACCATAGATACAAGATAGTCTTAGATGGAGGGAATTAATCATGATGATGAATTACTTACCAGCAGACAAGATTAACATCTAATTAAGACCCTTTTCAAAATAGACTCATATAGTTTATTTTGTGTGTACTGTACAATGTTATAAGACAAAATAATGAAAGACCACTGAAAGTTTACAGCTGTCTTGGCATATTGAACGAATCATCCGACATTCACGTGTAAATACAAAGCAAACCGGGAAGCCAAAAACAACTGGAACGTTTTGTTTTCTATAAATAAAAAGAATTATAAATGTCCTTGACTAGATTAATGCGTCTTCAGGGCAAAGTACCAAAACCGTGTCAAGGAAGTGCCAAAATTTACTACCTAGCAATCCACTACATGTACTTTTACATGTCATACATACAGAAGTGGCGTTTGGTTTGTTAAGTGACTTCAAAAAAGCAGTTTTTTTCTCAATTCAACAGTATATTGCGTGTAGAAGGACCCCGAGCAATGGTCTTAGAAACGTTGTTGGGCTCGATGATATGAACAACTTTTATTATGGCTACAATGCGGGGAAAACAACAAACAAAACTTACTTTTCATCTCCATAAGAAATACACATGCCTCGGAAGATGAGAATGGTTTGGGAATTTAATTTTTTTTTTCATTTCCCCTCATAATTTTCATTTAATAAACAGAATCTAAATATAGGTGTCGTGCTCTTTCATTTGATACCCCACTTCGACATATTTACTCAAGTTAACTTTTCATCCCAACTTTCAACTCAATTACATAACTTTTGAATGGGTGAACAGATATAGCTAAGAACACGCTCGATCAAATCAGATTTAAAAAAAACCGCATAAAAATATCGGATCATCCGTTTGGGAACTACGTTGCCTCAGACAGACACATACACACATATACACGTCAAACTTATAACTCCCAGTCGTTTTTGCGTCGGGGAAATCATTCTCATAGAATATTAGCATCCAAGTGTTAGGATAAAAAAGTTTAATGCTTACCCAACATTACAACGATCTCGAACCTCTCCTTGAGCATGTCGGAAGCTGACAGATTGTACAGTGGCGATTTCTCATTGATCTTGTGGACTATTGTCATTGGCCATATAAACATCAGCCTGTCTTCTTCACCGTCAGCCCCAACCTTCAACTCCTGTTGGTAGAATGGCAGGACTTCGCCTTCTCTTGTGATCTGTAGTTAGCAATATTCGATAAGTTCGGACCATTCCTTTATTTGAATTGCAAAGCGCCCAAAACCGATTTTTTTATTACTCTAGTAATGCAAAATTTGGTCGAGGTAGGTGACGTAACTTGCATAGATGAAATATTACCTAATAGCCAGGATATTGCAACAACGTCTAAAGTACTATGTGAATTTCTATACCTATATATACTAAGTTGAGAAAGATTAGATTTCCAAGCTGTCAAGACGAAAAACTTATCCTCAACAATAGATCATCCACACATTAAACGGATTGGATTAGCAATGTTCTTTTTATAGGTTTCCCACCATTACCCCTCAAACTGTTTGGAAACATTTTACGATCGATTGTCTTAACTCGCCTATCTTATGTTTCGTACCTTTTGTCAAATTGATTATTGTCTTTGGAAATCTCAGAACAACTGTCAAGGACTGAACACGTTACTCATAGTTATTAGTAACTTGATATGTAAAGTAATCACCAGAAGCATATGTAATGATTCTCAGAATACATCTATTCCTATTTGTATTCTTTTATGTTTGAGCTCTAACTAGGAACACAGTTAAAATAAGGTGAAGGAAAAAATTTAATGCTTTCAAACTAACCAATAAAAATCATGGCTCAATTCCAAAAACCTCTTACTTATCTACATGTTCAGCATTCAAATGATGCAGCACTTGAATTGAAAGTGTATGCTCAGTTATAAACCGTCACATGGCTTGATCAGTTCCAGATTGTACTCTGCAAAATAACAAACTAGTACTGTTACTTACACAATCTCAATTCAAGTTGTAAGCATTAATAAACATCCAATAAATAAACAAACAAACAAAGCAATGAATGAAATGAGCAGCGGGTGAATTTGTTTAACGTAGTAAAAAGCGTTCCGCAGATGGGTCTAACGAACGTTACAGTTAAAAGAATAATATAAAAATACATCGAAAGCACAACATCGATCGTACAAGACAGGTATTGGTACCTTCTTATGTATAATTTGAGCCCGAACATGTGCCTCCAGAATGTGCGACTTGCGGATGTCTCCCACGCGGAAGATTAGGCAGAACTGCCCATCCCTCAGGCATAACACCGCGTTCCTCGAGAAAAGGAGCGTTGTGTTACGCTTTTTAGCTCTGGCCAGCTTCGCGAATATTAGACCCACCTATGGAAAAGGTGTGATGTAATACAAACTACCAAACCCAATGTAATGGAACAAAATCTGAAGCGAAGTTGCCAGGCCGTTCAGATTCTGTATTCGGAAGCTCCTGAGACCGTTAGAGTTACCTATATTAACTTAATGCGTGCGGAGTGATATCCCCAATCACTAACCAGTATCCATTTTGTCGTAAAAATATACCTTGCGGCGGATAATCTGGGCCCTTATGTGGGCTTCCACAATATGAGACTTCCTCATGTCACCGACTCGGAACATCAGACAAAGCTGTCCGTCTCTCAAGCAAATGACAGCGTTTCGGGAGTATAGGAGAGTTTGCGCCCGTTTTTTGGGTCTAGAGAGTTTTGCGAAGACGATCCCAACCTAAAATTAGAACAACCTTGTACATGATATCATGACTGCAGTCGGTGCGACTGTCGGCGCTTTGTATATTCGTGTAAGGAGGCAATGCCAGTCTCTTTGGTCAAGGTAGCGCCACGACAACACACCTTCAAATCAAAATCAGGCTCGAGCATGGTTTTTCGCTGTTGTTGCTCAATGTTTTGCCACCTCGTATAATGTTGCTAATGTTTTCAAGAACCATCTGTACGCTAATATTCAGCAACGTAACGTAGTAGATAAGTGTTGGCTCGTTGCCAAATTTTGATCATGATATTGGAAAATAAATGGCTTCAGGATGTACATACTTATACTACAGTAATAGTAAAGGTTTTAAATAAGCTACAGTTTCCAACCTACCATAAATGCTTGAATGAAGACTCCAACGATGCTTTGGACGCACATAACGAAGATTGCTTCTGGACACTCCTCGTTTGTGGTTCGAGATCCATATCCGATAGTATGTTGTGTTTCCACCGAGAACAGGAAGCAGCCGGTGAATGTGTTGACATTAGTCAAACAGGGTGTGAACGTTTGATTGGTTTCGCTTAGGCTGGGAGGGTTGATATCTCCGTGAGTGAAGATGATGAGCCACCAGATGAGCGCGAAGAGGAGCCACGAGAGTATGAAGGAAAGTGCGAAGACAAGTAGCGTCCAGCGCCACTGAGCGTCCACTAGAGTAGTGAAGATGTCTGCGAGGTATCGGCGCCTGCGCTTCGCCACGTTCCCTTGCACCACGTTGCAGTCTCCGTGCTTGAAGATGACACGCTTCCTGACACGACGAGCCGCATACCGCGCTTGACGATATCTGGAATCGAAAATAACAATTGTTAAACCATGTTCTGAATAAAGTTTCAACAGTGCTGGATTGTCGCGTTGCGTGTATGGTATATACGCAAGTCCAGTAGCCGGAATTGAACCCGCGATCTTCCTATTGCAAGTCAAGTATCCAACCATTTGACCTACAAACGCTCATTTTAATATGTCCGCTAAATAAGACAAAAGTTGTCTTTGTTGATATAGGCATGGAATGTTAAAACTTTTTATTCCTAGGAAGAATAGAATCTGGCTAGGGTATTTCGCATTTTATCACCGACTATTTTAATAGTCTTCAAATTATATCACGAATCTGCATCATAGACGCAGGAGCGCGTTCAATCCAAAATTTTAGACAAAATATGACATCATGCGAATACAATAGGTAAATAGGCGAAATGAAACATCAGTGTCCATTACTGTCGATGTGAAACGTAAACATGTTTAAGTACTTAGTTCATAAAATAAACAACGTCAGCAGGATAAACAATATTCAATGTTTATCTAAAAGAGCGGTGTTTACATTATGCAAATAATAATCTCCATAACGCAGTTAGGCGAGTAAGGGATTTCTAAAGTGTGAACACAAACGAGTCGGTGACGTCATCCGGCCAAGGGAAATTCAAAGTGACGATAATGATTCAGAAAATGATCCTTGACTTTTAAATCTGTCAGTTATAAATTACTAATTGATGCTCTGCGATTTCATTATATCATACAAAATATAACACCCTATATTTAGTGACGTGTCCTTTCTCAGGTTCTAAACTATCTTTATACCAAATTTCATTTAAATTGGTTCAGTAGTTTCGGCGTGAAAGTAAGACTACAGTATGGGGTTCTTCAAAAGAGGAGTGAAGAGGTTTTTACAGGGTCGGCAACGCGTGAACGATGCCCCGGTATTGTAAACGTCCATTGGCTGCGGTAACTGCCTACCATCAAGCGGGCCGCATGCTTGTTTGCCACCCTTGTGGTATAAAAAAAAAAAAAAAGACATACAGACAGAGTTATTTCCGCATTTAGAATATTAGTACGGATAGTTTTAATTGTCTAAATAATAAAACATACTTTACGTACAACCAGAGAAACTGTAGAAACAGCCTTGTTTTTAATGTTTCTCAATTGCTTCTTTAAACCTTCATAGTTTCAACTGTAGTTGCTCTGTTTTCCGATAATTACTTATGCTATAACTAGCTGACCCGACAAATGTTGTTTTGCCAATATACATTATTGACAGTGTTTCCCCGCTGTTATACGCATATGCGTGTGTGTATATACACACATCAAAAGTGTCTAGGGATCAAGTACATTTTACAAGATTGCAATCAAGAAAGAACTTCACAAAAACTGAATTCTTTCATAATTTATTCGAAATGTGGTGATAAGTCATTGATACAGGCATGGGAAATTAGGTAGGAGACCAATCCAGAAGATTAGGTTTGATTTAAATAAATTAGTTTTTTTAGAGCTAAAAATGTACTTGATCCCTAGTGTTAATTAAAAAGTTAAATTATTTCAAACAAATAATGCTTGCCAAATATTTTATAGTGGTTGTACCAGTGTAACATTATTTATAGATGAACAAAATTGTTTAATTTTGTAATTTTTTTGACAAGGGCAGTGTTGCCATATTTAGCGGATAGTCCTTCCATTTACCCCCTTAGTCAGACAAAAGTCGTTAGGCACGCTTCCAAAATATTTTTCTCATGTTCAAATGCCCATGTCTGTTAAAAAGATAGCCAGCTGGTCAGGAGCAACGAGAGATGAATGTCATATAAAAAACGCGCAATCAATTTAGCTCACAAACCCAGTTCAGTGAACCAAAATACTAACAACGCAAACAAAAATATTAGTATAAGTTGAATAAACACTAAATGTGAATGTGAGTGTACGAGTGTACAGTTTAAAAAAAAACATAATGATGTGTGCTTTTTCGCAAATTATACTATGACACAACAAACCAAAATAATAATAACGGCTCTGTCGTGTGTTAACCGCAAATAGAATATATGTATTAACACTCCAGCCCAATTTTTTCCGGCATGGGGATCGCAAGAGGCGTCCGAGGGAGCTCTCCCGACGGGCAACAGCTCTCTCTGTCTGTTAAACCACAACACCATTGCGATCGCCAACCCGCCTGCCATACGTAGCGATTATTGGCATTTCACCTCAAATAACCGAAATTATTGGGGAGGCCCTCGTCTAGCAACAGACGTTATGTGGCTGGTGATGAATAACGGCTCTAGCCAATTCCGACTTATTCTTATTCATTTTGGTACCCAAAATCCCACATTTATATTTAGTCTGAATAACGTCACACCGTTACATCGGTTGGGTAAGCCGAACTAAAACCGTCATAAAAAATTAAAAACATTAATATGACGCCATCACACACGTCTCCTTTCAATTCGAGTCTTCTGTAGGTAAGGTCTGGCGTTTGCGTGGTAAAGATCGCTTTTAATCCTCAGACCCGCTTGTTATATGTATAATTTGGCTTGTGGTTGTTCTCCTAGCATTTTTTTTACCATGGACCCTTTAGATCCCAGGCCCTACCAGCCTCTAAGCGTACGAGCCAATCTCTCTATTTCCTTATGATTGCGAATTTGTCAGCTGAACTGTAAGAAGTTTTAGCTACCTGCGGAAATACATTGGCTTAACAGACATTACTTAGGCCCCACAGCTTTCCGTGCCACCATAATGTTGGTGGGTACGTTGTGCATTTCACAGTTCATACAATTTTCGACCATCTGTAAATATTCAGAATTAATTAGAACGTCTGGTTCCACTTTATATGTTATTTACACTTCCGCTCGTTAAACGAAGCGGTATAATGTAATATAATACGTAGGTACGTGCGGTTGTCGATATTTGTGTGCCCTCAATAAACGTAAGCAAATAAATCAAATCAGGCTCTTTCATGGAGTATCTGTGACGCACCACTCGAGATAATGCGACCACTTTGTTGGAAAAAAAATATTCTTCCCGATCAATAAAAGTGTGAATGACTGATTGTCATTTGCAATTCGATTTTCCATTGAGATTTCGCATTACTATGTTGGCTCTTTGTTGATAAATAATTCATAATAATTATTCGCTATTCATGATTGTAACGTTACGGGCGTGGTGAAGAAATTATTCATGATATTGTGATTAATTCAATGAAACCGGATAAATCAATTGACTATCACAAGTACTGTAGGTAACTTATTTTGAAAAAGAAAGATAGGTATATTATTTACGAATAATAAAATAGCAATAAAATGTCGTGCCTGTTGTCACATTAACACATTCGTGGGACGTAATCAGACACCATAGATGTATTCCTTTTTGTTACAACGGCTACCGTCAAACTGTCCTTAAATGTGTTAAGTCTTAGAAAGAAATCAACTGATCATATCTTACCAGGATGACCCCAACAAGGTAATGAGGAATCAATCAATCCGCTGCCCATTATAAGTTGGAACACTCTCGTTTGTGAAACTCTGGTAGTTGCATCGCTATACTCGCAGCAACATACGATGTGCATCACTGTTTCACTAAGGAACACATTGACATGAGAGTAACAAAACCAGCAAGGCACACCGTTTCACACTACAAAGACGCCAAAACGATGAAACTCTGAGAGTGTATAGCGGACTTGGGGCCTGACAAGTAGAATCCCTTTAGAACGCAGTTTAAATTAATTCCTTAGGTATACGTTCGGAAGACGAAATCGAAAACGAGACCTTTTGGCTTAGACAGGAGCCAAGATAGGCCATCGTCGGCCCTCTTATAGAAAAACAAACATAACATTTATTACCTCCATGTGTTTACAAAATGTTACAGCTTTTGTATGTAATCAACATGAAACGCTGTAAGAGTACTAGAAAATACAAACTTAAATGTGAATGATTTATAAGTAAGTAAGTACTTAGTTTATGGGTGAGCAAAAACACTTCACGGAAAAGTACAGAACTAGATAGTTCAAATAATTACAAAATAACCTTTTGACCGTGGGAGGGTGTTTTCTTAAACAATGTTTTACGTTGACGAAACGACTAAATTGAAATTAATTGCGACGAATGAACGCCAAAATAAATGCCAGATCTAATTGTCAAAATTGTCTTCAGACTGTGACGATTTAACATTTAATGAAAAGTGTTGACTATATTTATACGGACTCTACACTTACCTACCTACTCTACAATTAATTATTTTTATGTTTAAACCCATCCCGTAGCCGACATAAAGCTATCAGACATGAGTATCAAATGATCCCTTCGGGAAGTTGCATTCCCTGACTTCACTCCCATGGGATCTAAAGAAATGTTTGTTTCCTCTTGGATCTTAAGAGTGTTTGGTTATTGTACGATTGTGTGTATACGACAATTTCTTTTAAATATTACACGTTTTATCAAAACGTACTAGGACGGTATAAAGTTTGAAATAACTAACTTAGTTAACTAATCCTTTCAAACCGAATAAAGTTGAAATAAACTTCTGTTATATCATTCGTTGTAGACACTTCATTAGTGTAAATATAGGACATATTTCGATCCCATGGGAAAATAAATAATTTTCATAATTTAATAATCATCCGATTTAGAAAAGCTGCACGCAAATTTTCAGCTAAACGATAACCGGAATGTTAAAAAAATAAAAGTTAATACAGAGAAGCATCGAGACAGGTGGATCTAAATAAACAATTCGAATCGAAGATCCTTGAAGGTCTTGGTTTTGTAACTCCCTGTATTCCGTTAATAAATCCATCAAAGTAAATTGCATACATTATATCAATCTAAACTCAGACAACAACTGTATCTATGTAAGTTCAAGGGTACTCGTAATGAAGAAGAAAACATATGAGCGTTTGTTTGGATTGGTTTTTTATTTGATTCGCCTACCGACTGAAGTGTAGACATAGATATTTTCAAGTGTGCTGGCTACACATAAGCACACTCACGTCCGAAATCCCCAAAATGGGGTGGACAGAACTCACTCACAAGGGCCCTTCAATCACATGTAACATAATAAAGAGTTAAGAATATCAATACGGCCATTCTACGAGTTGCTAGCTCATAGCCTGAATGAACATAAATCTCCAGATCCCATAGTTAGCCCCCACTGTTACTATATACATTTATTATTTATCAATTTATAAAACTGGTGTATTTCGAAGAAGACAGTCAATAGTCCTGTTTATGCTGTGAAAAACTCCTTATTCAAGTATTATGGTAAAGAAAACAGGAATATCCGTCTTAACTTCAGTTCACTTCAGTTCAGGCAAAATACCAATAATCCAGGGTAAGTCTGAAATACTATTTTAAACCGAAAATTTCTGAGTCTGTGGGGATCAACGAAAGATTCAGTAGGGTTACTGAATCCATTTCAGGAGGTGTTTATGCTCTCGGACGAAAAACCGAATTTACACACAAGATAAGCTTTTAGTATTTTTGTATTAAGAGGTAGGAAAAGGGTATTTCTGATTCGCCCTGTACCTACCTATACGTAAAAGTTTTGCCTCAGAGCTTTTTGTTCATTATGTTTGAGTTGCAGAGCATGTAGTTAGTTTACTTCACAGGAACCAATTTCTTGTTATTTTTACAGTAGGTATTTTTTTTATTGGTATTCATCGCTGTATTAACTTTCATGCAGAAAGTGTACAGACAAAGTGTATAACTTTGACAGACAGGTGAAGTATCCCAGCTTCTCTATTCTATTACTTTTGTAAGTACGTAACTAATAATGAGACCAAAACTATGATGAATTTGCTTGCAAAATTCTCGTAGGCATTTTCACAACACTTGTAATTACTCAGAAAACTGTTTTCTGGGTTTCCGCCAATTTACAGCTTGAAAGTCTACTTTCATACCTCACGCCACCTAACCGCTCGTAATACATCTGTTTAATAACAGTTTAAAATGAAATAAAACTGACATAGTTAATTCCAAGAAATTGCACATAACAACCAAAGTTGCTTTAAAATAAATTACGTTTTGATTGACTCTGTCCTGAATGACGTCGGTTAAAACCGCATTAGTGTCTCAGGACACGGTTTTGGTGTGTCGTACTCTAAATGATTAATTACAGGAAACCTAGATTTAGGTACTCTAATCGGAAATAGCAAATTGTTAAAGTGTAGGTTTTGGAATCACTAAATTAAGTGATTGAGTGAATTATGTAGATGTAATCATAGATTTCATAACAATTGACCTAGCAATACAATCATCTATTGCTTATATTGACCGAGCCAAATGTTACAAAACTACTGGATTCTAGGGAATCTCAAGGGAAACATCGAACCTATTTTCAGCTATTCTTGTCACGATGACGTCTTTGGCCTTTTGTATCGCCACGTTGTCGTTGTAATAGGAATAGTGAATAGTTATAATGCTAATTCACTCACTTTTGTAATTCTTCTCTCCAAGCTGACTCCGAGGAATTTATCGGCTTCCCAGTCATGAACATCGACACCTGGCTGATACATCGTTTCAATCCGGACATTCTCAGCAAATTATAACTTAATTCAAGTCCTCTCGAAATGGTTATCGAGAAGCGAAACTTGGTTATCAAAATCTATACAAACTAACTGTAGATATCACAAGGCTAGGCGGACCAGCGCCAAAACGTTAATACTCAAAAAATCACCCGTAAAATTTCGATAATACGACGCAACGCACACTTTACAGCAACTCCGTTCTATCCTTCGTTAATACTTTAACAAGTGTTTCACTGAAGGCTTCTTTGATATCAAAGAGTATTGCAACGAAACGTCTCATCATTGTAACAATTGTCATAGCGATATTAGAATACTGGATATTAAAATGGCGCCGGGAAATATTGCGTCTCCTCGATTCGCGACGAAGTACCGAGTCGGACTGGTTGTGGGAGAATTAGTCCGATACTGCCACGGGACGGATGTTTTGCGAAGCCAACCCGAAGACGATCACAAACAAACGCCCGTAGAGTTCGTCGGAATACTGCCAACAGTATCTACTTCTCCGTGACGTATTAAGTATACGAAACAACTTTTCCCAACCGAACGACTAAACGTCTGCCAATCATGATTTTATGTCATTCGCTCTAGTGATTTACGATAATGTGAATAAATATTTGGACATAAAATCCGTTTTAAATTAGAGCGCTCTATGTGGCAATCCATTTAGTGGTAAAAATATTTGCATATATCATTGACGTAGCTTCTTCAATGATTCAAAGGAAATTCGCGAAATGATTGGCTTCGCGTTTAACAGAAAACATCTGGTATTGTGAAATGGTAATAAACGTTGAAATGTGTTGGGAATAAAGCGTTAAGCTTGGCTTTTTACAGGTCCATCTGTGGCGCTCATGTGTGATTCACCCACCAATGTTTCAATAATGAGTAATTTTATTGATAACAGTTAAGTTTTATGTACAATTATTAAACACGTCTACGGATATTGATTTATTTTAATACAAACATGCACAGATTAATGCGTTTGGATATCATCACTTCCACATGCAGTAGTACTTAACTACGTAACGCAAGTGGGTATTGTTGTATGAATACTCGATTTGATGATGATTCACTCCTTCAGAAGTTAGCAGTTGTACGTGAAAAGTTAAAACAACAACCAAAAAGAATCAATGATTCCTTATATAAAGTAAAGTACTATCGTTTGTGTGGTATTTTTGTTTCTCGAATAGATGTCTCAGTTTTAACAGCTGAAGGTTTAAATAAAGAACGTTCAGTACTTGCCTTTTCTTACAACAATTTTCACCTTATGTAGTACTCATGGCATGTATATATGAAAAGAAAAAGAGTTTCAGACATATTTGATGTGTGTAGTTACCGTAGGCCCTGAGATTTCACCCTGTTTTTTGAACCTTGGATTAACTATTTAATACAGAAATTTAGTACCGAGTCCTATATTTAAATTACATATAACCTAAAAGAATATTATCATGACCAGCCGGTCTAGGAATTTTTGAGAACGGTCCATTCAAACTAACAAATGTTTAGTTTCAAAAAACAAGTAATTGAGTGATTGTTACACAAATAAAACGGCAAACAACCAGTAAAACACACTTCACACCTTTTAGTCTCAAAGTAAAACACAAATAAATTAATAAATAATATTAATTTGAAAGAATATTGTTTATTCTTCCGTATTATGAGACGAATATAATGTCTTCTGATAAACATATTAAGCGATAGATCGTGGGTTGTAATGTGTCGAAAACCGTAAGTAGGTAATCAAAGATTCTTAAATGATAACTGTAGGAATATATTTGCGGAATTTGGGTTCTATTTTCGTTGTTATTATTTTGAGTCAGAATGTGTGTCAATTTGGAGTTTGTTTAGATGTAACATAATATAGCAGTTACGGCGTTTATATCATTACGAGCTAGGTAGAGGTAGTATTACGAATTATTACAACAGGAACCGTATGAAGGGGCCCAAAATGTTAGATTTGAGTTTACTTCACGGTGTTTTACTTTAGCCTATGTTTGTTTAACATTTGAATAACAGTAATGTCCACAATAGATCTACACTTTGGCTTATTGGATCTAAAAGTAAATTTAAAGCTAATAGAAACAATATGTGGCCCTCGCATAAAAGCTTTGTGTGGATGGCTATGTTTCCTGAAAATCCAGAAATTATCTCTTAAACAAAAAATAAACACACTTCACGCCTTTTAATCCCTAAGTAGTGTAGGCAGAGGCACTTGCTAAGAATTATCTCTAATTCTGCTAGGGCCCTTTTAATAACATGGTTCTGTCCAACCCCTTTTTATATAATTAGGTGTAAAGGTAAATAATAATTAAGGTACCGTAATATAGAGGTAGAAGTAATTGCTAATTGAATTCTTATGCTACAAATATTGTATAACTTACATATTATTACAAATTACATATTATTTAGTTAATTAACTCTCCACCCATCGAGCTATTCGCATCGCAAGGTTCACGATTTGACGGCACCGTAGATAATCAGGTATGTGTTGGTTTTTCTCAAAATTGTTCTGATCATAAGGTCAGGCCAAGAAATTTTATCTGCGTAAGTAATTCGAATACTGAGACAAAAAAGGCTAGTACCAATTTGGACACAAACTTCATATGTCATTTAATAGTTACAAATAGAGCCGTATGACGTGTTATCACCATAAACAAATTCAAATGACGTAGAGCTAAATACAGCAACAACCAATTAAATGTATCAAGCAATGACACTTCTTTGAACGACATTCGCAATAATGACGTATGTATACGACTATGAAGATACTCAATATCTTTCACGAGAGGAAAGACAGAAACCATCTGGTTCGAAGTATGTCTCTTGTTAATATCTTTTGCAAAATCGCTCACCGAAAAAGATTAATCTGGAGTTTCTGCTTCTGCTGATCACTTCCAAGATATTTAGCTCTGAAGCCACGTGGCGATCACGCAGATTAAAAACGTGATTCTCAAAGCAGATCGTATCTTTCGCTCGTGTGTCCTCTGCCACGTGATTTGGGATAAACTCGGTAAAGATGGCCTGCCAACGATTAGCTGCAGAATTATGGGCCAGATCATCATCATTATTAGGTCTTAATGTGAATCTTCCTTTGCAAATTATCATCTGCTTTACGTAACTTTACGAATAAGACAAACTGTTTGCCTGCGTCACGAGAACAACGTGTATTGCGCTTATTTAAAATTATCTAAAATCTATTGGTTTTGAGTTTGCAAACAACGCAATATTAAATCAATGATTGGAGGCGTTCTGTGCAATTAATAGGGTTATCGTGATCCTTATTATAATGTTGGAGCGCCTGTAGCCTGGTTGTCGGGCAGATATACTTTGGCAGGCTGGTCTCTTTTTTAGAGTATACAGGCTCTAAAATAAACTAGGAACACATAATGGTCAAACCCGCATATAAGTTGTGTGAATCCTATAACTGCTCACGATTTGTCATTGTTCTGCAAGTGCTGTTGCCTACCCAGCTTTAGTATATATGGATTGAGTATATTTTAAACGTATTGGTAATTTG
Source organism: Conopomorpha cramerella (assembly GCA_012932125.1). NCBI lineage: Eukaryota > Metazoa > Arthropoda > Insecta > Lepidoptera > Gracillariidae > Conopomorpha > Conopomorpha cramerella. The sequence goes on along the minus strand of SJJU01000504.1, from coordinate 742 downwards.
ACTAGCGATACAATTCACATCACTCATCCAGGCAACAATTAACAGTTGAAATGTCCTAAGAGACATCACACTTCTAAATTCTCTCGCTAGCTGTAGGTACCCACCATTGAGGATTTTTCTATATTTAATAATCGCCCGATTCAAAGGGCGGGCTATTTTATAAAACTCAAGAATCGATTATGTCTTCTATTACTCAAAAATTGTTAAAGAGAGAGCACCTCTAAAGACTCTGAAATCGAAGTTTTTTTATGTTGGATTCAACTCCTAGCCTTCATGAACTTTCAGTGCAAGAAAAGCACCACATACTTAATACAACATTATGAAACAAAGAAGCGACAACGGTCACGTTTTTTTTGTACTGATACCACTCGGTAGGTAGGTAATATTCTGTTCGTCTGGTATTTAAATTTCCGTTGCAGACTTTATGCTATTAACATTACAAAGAACGCTTTGTCTCCTATTAGATAATAGATTAACTCGTATGCTGTATGTATAATAATATGATTTCTATTTATAATGTACCTACGCGTTCACATTGGTTTGTAGCAGCTAATGTTAGTTTAGGTTAGAGGATGAACTTCGTTCTCTGTGGAACTGTCATTCCTGTTGCCAAGTCTGCAGCAATGACACACCGCGCTAAAATAGAAACCGTTAGGATTTTAGTAGATCATCTTTCGGTGTGATAGAAATCCGCTGTAATGTATACTTTTGGTGTCGCTATTCGTCCAGAGATGGCGTTGAT
>SJJU01000496.1:0-13792 GCA_012932125.1 Conopomorpha cramerella | reverse complement strand
CCCCGTCTGTCTTTGCGTTTCTTGTCTCGGCGCTCGTTCCGTCTGAAATATATTCAATTTTCATATATACCTACCGCCATCAAGTATCAATTATTTTTGTCTATTTTTTTTCTTTTTTTCTTTCATCTCAAGTATCAATCAGGATATTTTTTTTTTGTAACTATTAGCAAGTATTACAAAATATATATATTTTTTTAATATACCTACTACAAAATTTTTATTTTATTATGAAATATCAAGTATATTTTTGTTTTTTTTTTCTAAAATGTCTATATTTTTATGCATAATCTACTATTATTTTTTATTTTTTTGTTAAATTATGTGTTTGTAAATCTCAATATTTTGAGTATTTTTTTTTTAATTTTTCATATTTTTTTTTGCAAAATCTACTATTATTTTTGTTAAATTATGTTTGTAAATCTCAATAAGTATATTTTGATTATTTTTTTTTAAATTTTTCATATTTTTTTTGCAAAATCTACTATTATTTTTGTTAAATTATGTGTTTGTAAATCTCAATAAGTATATTTTGATTATTTTATCTAAAATGTCCATTAAATTATGCAAAATCCACTATTATTTTCAAATATTTTCGAATATTTTTGTTAAATTATGTCTTTGTAAATCTCAATAAATATATTTTAGCTACTTGTCTCTCATTCAAGTAAAAATTTGCTAATTTTTAATCTAACTCCTATAAACCTAACTCCATTTAACCTAACTCCATTTAACCTAACTCCTTTAAACCTAACTCCATTTAACCTAACTCCATTTAACCTAACTCCATTTAACCTAACTCCATTTAACCTAACTCCATTTAACCTAACTCCATTTAACCTAACTCCTTTAAACCTAACTCCTTTAAACCTAACTCCATTTAACCTAACTCCATTTAACCTAACTCCTTTAAACCTAACTCCATTTAACCTAACTCCTATAAACCTAACTCCTTTAAACCTAACTCCATTTAACCTAACTCCATTAAACCTAACTCCATTAAACCTAACTCCATTTAACCCAACTCCTTTAAACCTAGCTCCACGTAACCTAACCTAATGAAACTTAAGAAACCTAACTCAGAGAATTGTTCAGTATGAATTGAGGTGAAATTTAAGTTAATACTTATACTGTCAGTTAGGTTTGTTGAAAACTCGAGCGTAATTTTGTCTCTAACAACAAAATGAGAAAAGCCGTGTTCCTTTACTCTTGCGTTGTTCCTTATTAGAATCTTGTTTCGGACTCTGCTCGTTCCAATAAATATGATGTTCTTACTAACGTTACTGTAAACAATTAGCATTGCTATATCCTCAGTTAGGTTATTTAAAAATTATATAATTAATAGTTAGGTTACTGGAAAGTGAGTTGGGTTTGTTAAAAACAAGTTAGGTTAGTTATATTCATAGCTAGGTTTGCATAAAACTGGGTTAGGTTTGGATGAAAATGAGTTAGGTTTGTATAAAACCGAGTTAGGCTAACCAGATTCATAGTTAGGTTTGCATAAAACCGAGTTAGGGTCGTACAAAAGTGCGTAGGGTTTCGGAATTTGGCTAAAATTATCATTTAGTTGAAATTCGAGCGAAAGTGAGAAAAGCCCCGTCTCCGTTTTAAAACCGCATACATAGAATCTTGTTTTATTCCACTCGATCTTCTTTTGATTATTTTGCTTCTTTCGCTTAAGGTGTTGTGTTTTGTTGGTAGGTGAGGTTTTATTTTTATTTTTTTCTATAAAAGCTAGCTAAACCCACCACTATTTACTGTGCAATTGTATAATAGTCGTGTAATACACAACAGGGGGGAAAATGTGATGGGTAAAATAAAATTACATTATTTCCAGAATCTCGGCGGCGGCGGCGGCGGCGGCGGCGGCGAAGACGGCGAACGAACGACGACAGCGACTCGCACCCCCCGCGGCTGAAATGCGTGAAAAAAATAATAAAAAACCAATTAAGCACGTAGCCCCCACTAGCTGGCTAAATACATACGGTATAACATATACACACAAAAAAAAAAAACACACACACACACACACACACACACACAGATAGATAGATACATACATTCACGTCAACCAGACACTGAGCGTGAGTGGAGAGAGAAGGACTGCCTGCATATCTATCTCACAGAAAGAAAGATAGATGATTGCATGCTCTATTTACCTCCCAGATCAATTAATATGGGTTCAACATGCACCAGAAAACATGTTTAACATACATTAAAGCGATTTGGTAGATCAGATACCCATGAAATGCAAGATAACCAGTGGAAACGCATACATACATACGGTTCTTAGTCTATACGTTTTTTACATAAATTAAAGTTGCAAGTCAGTGTAGTAAAATAGCATACATAACATATTAGGTGAAACAAATCCCACACACTGCAGTAGTGAAAAATTTACCTACAAATGGGTAGTCCCCCCCCCCCTCTGTTAAAGGAAATAAACATTCCACATATTACATTTGGGCCGATAGTATAGCACACACATTGCGTTTTTCAGTATGCATCGAGAGTCGTCTGCGCATTTAAAATACGCAGCGTGCTACCTGGGGGTTGCAGCACAAGCGCTGCAACCCCCTATACTTGTGAATTCACCAGTGAAGCCTGTTGCACTGGTAGTGGCCGGTAACCGCTAATTGATTTAATAAAAAATAGATAAGCTTAAAATCTAAAATTAATAAAATTAAGATATTAGACACCGCCTTTTATTCCCCATTCGGGGGTGGGCAGAGGCCAGATTAGCCCGACGTGTTTTTACAAAAACTGAGTTAGGTTTGTTGAAAACAGGTTAGGTTAGCTATATTCATAGTTGTTAGGTTGGTATAAAACTGAGTTAGGTTTGCTAAAAACAAGTTAGGTTAGCTATATTCATAGTTAGGTTAGTGAAAAAACTGAGTTAGGTTTGTTGAAAACAAGTTAGGTTAGCTATATTCATAGTTAGGTTGGTATAAAACTGAGTTAGGTTTGTTGGAAACAAGTTAGGTTTAGCTGTATTAATAGTTAGGTTAGTGAAAAAACTGGGTTAGGTTTGTTGAAAACCAGTTAGGTTAGCTATTTTCATAGTTAGGTTGGTATAAAACTGAGTTAGGTTTGCTAAAAACAAGTTAGGTTAGCTATATTCATAGTTATGTTGGTATAAAACTGAGTTAGGTTTGTTGAAAACAAGTTAGGTTAGCTAGATGCATATAGTTAGGATTCGAGCGAAGGTGAGAAAAGCCCCGTCTCAACATATTGGGCCCTTGTTTTATTCCACTCGTTCTTCTTTTGTTGTTTGTTGTTGTTGTTTGTAGAAGTCTGTTAAGAGTTTTGCTATATATTCTGTTTTTGTGTAAGATTGTTGGGTCGTTAGGTCACAGGTTGATTTTCTTCGGTAGGTAGGTAGTAAGAGGATAGCGCTTAAACCCCCCACCCGACATGGATAACAGGACGTTTTTTCCTTCATATGTTTCTTTTATGTACTGTGTGTAATTGTGAAAAACACAGCTTGGTCAAACAAAATATTACATTATTTCCAGCATCCCGGCGGCAGAGACGGCGACGGTGAAAGACGGGGGCGGCGGTGGAGACGGCGACGGTGAAAGACGAGGGCGGCGGTGGAGACGGCGCCGGCGACGGCGAACGGTGAACGACGACGGCTGAAATGTGTCAAAAACAAGAATCAACTAAATACCTGCTGGCCCCAAACCACCAAGTGCATTGCTACTCCGCACGCAGCACGCAGTCCTGGCTGGCTAAATACATATACATACAACATACCATAACATACTACACACACCACATCCAAATAACACACACACGTCCATCCATACATACATACATTCCACGTCCACCACAGATGTGAGGAGTGTGGTGGGTGGACACAGAAGAACCTTAGGGTCAAAATCCAAATTTCCAGCGATTTGGTTTATGAGATAGATACCCATGAAATGCAAGATAACCCTTGGAAACGCATACATACATACGGTTCTCAGTCTATGCGTTTCTTACATACATTGAAATAAACATGTTAAATAAACATTTGACATACACATACATTTTGGATCTCGTTTGGATCGCGCGAACGGATAATCTGCGAGAGTCATCTGCGCATTTAAAATACGCAGCGTGCTACCTGGGGGTTGCAGCACAAGCGCTGCAAACCCCTATACTTGTGAATTCACCAGTGAAGGATGTTGCACTAGTAGTGGCCGGTAACCGCTACTTTAGTTCCAATTAAAAATAGTAAGCCTAAAATCTAAAATTAGCATATTATACACTTAAACTTGCACCGCCTTTTATTTCCATTTGGGGGGGTGGGCAGAGGCATTGGCCCGACGTTATCAACCCCGTGACTTTGGATTTGGGGGGGGGGTCATAGTTCGGGTGGGGCCGGCTGGCTGGCTGGCTGGCTGGCTGGCTGGCTGGCTGGCTGGCTGGCTGGCTGGCTGGCTGGCTGGCTTGCTTGCACCAACAGCTCAGCTGAAGCATTTTAGTAATAACTGTTAAAAATAGACCAGCACTGATAAAGAGATCTAAGAGCACTCCCAGTTTACACTTCGAGGTAGGTATTACTTTTTGGTATGCATACACACATACATTCCTCTTTCATGTACCTGGCAGCGTTTGTACGTGTTGGTACAAGGTGCTCAGGACATATACATCTTGTCATCATCATCTCCCAAAGTTGGATATGCCTATTTCAAAGAATGTGTGTGCCTCGGAGTATAGTATTGTATTAAAAGTAACATACAGTATCATAGCACTTGTCCTGTGAAGAGTTGTATGGGTAGACTTCGCAAGAGTAGCCTCGGAGCAGAGTAGAGCAGTGCAGGCAGGCAGCAACAATTGGCAGCTCTGGGACTGTACGGTGTGCAGCAGTAGCACCTGGAAATTCATATTAATTATTTGTTGAGGGTGGGTAAAGAACCTTGTAAAATATTAGCAATAGGTGTGAGCCTACAGCCAAAAAGTGTAATGAAATCTCACTACTATAAATGTGAACAATTCAAGTCAGCAACAATAGCAACTGACAACATGATCTGAATGATTATTTATACTTGTGAAAGCATTTGTCAATCAACAAGAAGCAATTTTATGAAGCAATGGAATTTCAATAGGAACTCTCTAGTAGCATACATACAGCTGTGGAGGTGACTAGGAGTTGCTCCATGACAGCAACAGTAGCAACTGATATGCTGCATTACAAAGACATTATTACTATTTACCATTGTACCTATTTATAATTTGTTTAGTATGAGTAAACAAAGTATTGGAACCACTGTCACTGCATCTTGTTGAAAAGCTTTTCTTATAAGAGAAAAGATGAACATACCTACTTTTGTTATATTCAAACCATTCCTTTGCAACGAGCAGCAGCCATTCCAAATATGTAGTTAGTTTAGGCCAATGAAACCAAGACAAGTAGGGTCCTCCTCAAATCAATATTACACCTGAAATACATAGGTACAATCCAAATATCATGTGTATGTAAGTAACAAAATCACACCAATTCAAGATGAACAACAACAATAATAGCATTGTCAGATGGGAGTAATATTCATAAAGTACCTACACAAATAATGTAAGTAGCTAAAGCTTAGTAAAAGGGCAAAATGGGCAACTTTCAGAGAAAAATACAAAGGTAAAGTTCATCATTTTTCTCACAAGTTTCCATTTATCTACTACTTTCAGCAACAAACAACATTAGGAAATGGTGGGCCAAAGGCCTTCTTCCTTCTAATGGTCTGGTATCATCGGAACTCTTCCCCAGAAGAGTATTTACCTATTGTTGTTGTTGCTGTTACGTTTAGAAAGAAAACTCGATCGTTTCACAAACACAACGATACAATGCGGCGACAACAAAACGTTCGATCTACGCCGGCGTATTGTTCGTTCAATTACATAAAGTAAACACGGCACAATACAATAAATACCAACTAACTAACAATAGTGACGAAAATCTAGTTTGAAGGAAACAAAGTTTTCAGTATTCGAATGTAAAAGTAAACTTGAATTTTTTTTTTCGCCCGACCGCTAAGCCGATACGTCAGTTTCCATTGTCAATACTGTCAATAATTCTGTACATATACGTACAATGTGGAAGGAGAGTTTGGACATCCGTTCCCGCTGCGGCTCAAGCTTACCAACAAAAGCGCACGAATTCATGTTATTGGCTGCCAACTACAGGTGAAAATGATTCGGAGCAAACTTCAGACCAAACTAGGAAGGAACGTCTTTCAGTTTTAAATATTCAGTCAGCTTTGGTTTGCAAGTCTAGTTATTTTTGGTATGAGCTGATATTTGCATTGATTAATCAAACCGACGCGCATTTTACTTGTATTCGATCGAAGCTTGCACCGAAGGTTTTGTTACGCGCATGGCTCAAAACACTTGAAACTGACAGCCGCCTAAAACCTTATAATAAAAAGCACTACTGTCACTTGCGCGCGGAGAAATAACAATGGAAAAAAACAAACAAACAATAAGTATGACGCGGCGGTAAAGTTACTACGAATTGTCCTGCAACGAAATAGAAGTTTGAACAAAGTTTTTACAATCAGAATCGTTGGCTAGAGACAAAGTGAGACTACAACAGCCCAACAGTACCAGTGTACAGTGCATTGCAGTGTTGCTTGACGGCGTGTTTTTCAACAAAATGAGCGAAAGAAAAATGTGAGTACGACGCGTTTTACAATGTAATCTAACTATTCTTCTTGCAATAACGGTGCTAAAGGGACACTAACTTGTAATTATTAGCATCGCTAGTACAGTTTCAGTTTACATATTACTATAACAAAACAAAGTATTGTGAGCAGCATGATTTGGATAGTTTGATGTCCCTGCATTCTAGAACAACATGAAGTAACATAAAAAGTGTAATAGGTTTCCAGACAAGTGTTATTATTGTATTATTCTTATTTGCATTTCAGTGAATAATTCACACCGACCCACCCAAGTTGTTTGTTGCAATTGGCAAAGAAATCTGACTGATGAGGAGTCTGCAGTGGACAGTGGATAATAATAATAATAATAATACAATTTCGGTGAGTGAAATTATACATAAATAAAGCCAAGTCATGTAGGTATAGAATGTTTATTTGATTTCTAACTGATTTCCCCGTTGCACTGTTTGTTGTACTTAATATTTTTTTTAAATGTTTCTTTGTGCCCAACCGCTCATCCAACGCCAGCTAGTTTCTGGTCTGACAGCACTGGTGCAGTGGTGGTAGTCCTGTAAGATAAAATTCAATAAATAAATAAATTACAACACACATTGAAACAGTATTTAAAGTAGAAAAACATTAGTATTTGAATGAATATTATTCTTCTTCAAACACTTTGTGTGGGTTTTATGCTAGCGGCGAAAAGGTGATGTTATATATTTTTGTGTATGCTTTTCCTTAATAAAATAAAATAATAAATAAACATTTTAGGTTTTCAATGGAAACATAATGAAAGATAATAATAATGATAGGTAATATATGTTTCTTGGGTGATATTTTATGTTGCCGCTGCCTCTTACTATTTGTGGATTGTTTTGTTTTGTTGTTTGGTTGTACAAGGTGTGGTGGTGTTGGTTTTTATTTTTATTATTCTACATGCCTAAGTATATTATTAAGTTTTTTTTAGTTTGTTTTATAATACATATACCTACATTTTGTGTTACATTTGTTGTTGATTACTTTGTAATAAATACCTACCTACCTACTTACTTACTTACTTACTAATTGGAATACATGTACATTTCCAGAGCCCGTTGGCGGTCAGAGTGAGAGTACAATTATTGAGAGGGTGTAAAAGTGACATGTTTACACTAGAACAAACCGAAAAAAAAAAGTTGGTAAGTGATTCAGGTCCAATATGTAAATTAACTAATATGTAACAAAAATTCATAAAATATGTCACACACACATTGTGCTACAGTATTGTAGGTATAACTTTTGTTGTGTATGGCCTATCTTAATCTTGTTCTCTATTATATAAAAATTAATTGGTTTTCGTTACACCGGTTTGGCTAATTTTGGAACGTGGAAGTCCAGGGAACGTTGAAAAGGTGTGCCAAGACAACTAGATTATATTATAGTATAATCTTGGCTTAGGTAGATACTTACTTAATTGTATCATAGATATATTATTTTGTATATTATTGAAAAGTTCCTACCTAATAGACATTTAATGGACTTGTTGTTCAAGAAATTTTGTGTATAATTTCTTTGTATATTGTAATACAAATAAAGTAGTAATAATAGTTGCCTATATTATTTTTTTGTTTTATTTTCGAAGTGGTTGGTGGGGTGGTAGGTACTTACCTTCCTTAATATATTTGATTGAATATTTATTGTGGTAGGTAGCCAAATTACAATTAGAACATGCAAGTGCAATATATGAATAAATGAATGAATTACCTATGTTTGTTTAAACTGTATGTTCTTTTGTAAGCATAATTTTGAAGAATAAAAGGACCGACCTGATACCCTTGTTGCCTTCTTACCTTGGGACCACCTTTATCTTAATAGGTACCGTCTTTCTAACAAAAAAAGAATCATCAAAATCGGTTCATAAACGACAAAGTGCTCTTCCATTACAGTCAGTTCATCCCATTAGGGTTGGAATATTTTTTTTTTTCAAATATATATGGAGGTATGTATACCCTATTCCATTATAAAAGAATTATCAAAATCGTACTGCTTCCGTTTTTTCGCCAGTCAAAAAATAGTTCTTACAAAGTAATACGCATTTTCATTTTAGTTGTTTAATAAAAATACCTAATTAAACGAACAAGGATGCTCAAGGAGATTTTACTTTTTATTTTTGTAATGCATGCATGTTCAACACTATGGATAAATCATAGTACCTACAATGCGACATTGCTTGGTAATATTTATGTCTAGATGACATCTTCGTTAGTTCTTATTCTGTTAGTTGGGATAAAATCTAAAGTACTGAATCAATTTAGATAAAATTTTAACGGGACCATCTTGAAAGTAAACCCTGTCGAATGCAAAAAGAATTTTCAAAATCGGTTCATAAACGGCGAAGTTATCCGCGAACAAACATAAGAACATACATACGGTCGAATTGAGAACCTCCTTCTTTTTTTTGAAGTCGGTTAAAATATAAAATAATAATATACTGAATCAATTTAGATAAAATTTGAATGGGACCATCTTGAAAGTAAACCCTATCGAATGCAAAAAGAATTTTCAAAATCGGTTCATAAACGACGAAGTTATCCGCGAACAAACATAAGAACATACATACGGTCGAATTGAGAACCTCCTTCTTTTTTCTCAAGTCGGTTAAAAATAGGAATATATTGCTTTTTCGTTTTATTCTCTACCTATTATGACCTTTAGGCGTTATGCTTAGTTAGTTATATATGGGCTATAATTGTTTTTTTCATGTACCATGATCAGGAAAAACGTTTGATAACATATTTTTTTATTTATTTTTTAATCTTTCCCATGCTGCTGTGGGGTCGACTGGTAGATAATAAATATAATTATAATGGTATTAAGTCCGCCTTTTGTACATTTATGTTGCAATAAAGTATTAAATAAATAAAGTAAGAATGAACGTTGTATTTATTTTCCCGTTTTATTTTCGACTGGACCTACCTACCTACCTACCTATTGGCATACATTGGCACTTGCTTCAATTGTATTTGATTTTTAAATATTAATATATTTGATTGGATATTAATTGGTGAACTTGTGAAGTAAACTTGTGTACCTATTGTTTTGTTGGTGGAGCTATAGGTATAAAAATATATTCGTGTTTTGTTTTAATTTCAACTCAAATATTGAATACTTATTGACTTTTATTTTATCAAGTTATTTTAATTTTCAAATACTGAGTACTGTAGGTACCTACTTGCCTTCCTTACTTCCTACCTAATATAAAGTTTGGATAGTTATTGTTAATTGTAACTTTATAATACCTATAAAGTCATATAGAAAACGAGCTGTTTTGTACAAGTGTGTACTTTTCTTTTATAAATAAATTGTGTTTATTTTTTATTATTTTTATTATATTCGCCTTTCTGTTGACTATTAACTTTTAGGGGTTATTCTCATTTAGGTAATGAAAGTTTTTCTTTTTTCTTTCTAATAAAACGTGCGGATTCTTATTGGTGTTGTCTATTTTTTTTTCTTTTTTTACTTTTACAGCATAATATCCACTTACATACGTACCTACCTACCTACCTACTTAAATACTTAAACTCAATATAGAGTTTTAGGAGTTATTCTTAGTTAGGTATTGACCGTTTTGTTTATTAATTGTTTAGTTTTAAATTCTAAGTACCTACGTAGGTACTTGCCCTAGTTGCTATAGTCGTAGTGGGTGTAATTTGAAAAGATATGCTTGTGTCCGTCTGCCTTTTAACTGAAAAATAAAAAAGAGTTACCTATTTATTTATTTAAAAAAAAAATATTGTGCCCACTTACCTACACCTACCTACCTAACTACCTATTTGCCTATATTGATTTTTGAGGGGAATGAGATTAGTTACTTATTTTTGTATTTAGTGTTTGTCACTTTTGTGCAGGTTGTCGAGTTTAATTTTTTTTAATGTGTATTATAGTGTATTCCTTTGTAAATAAAGAGTAGTCATGTTCTTTCTTTTTTATTTTAAAAATAAGTAAATATTTTCTTTTTCAACCTGAACCATAAGTTCAGGTGTTATGGTTTTTGTTTGACCTGAATAATCATTATGTCGAGCTTTAGGGGTTATTCTATTTAGGTAGGTAGGTAACGGCGTTGGGCTCACCCCCTGTCACGTTGGGTTAAATACGCTTGGTGAATCGTGGGCATTTGCTTTAGCAAGTGGGGTACTTACTTACATACCTACCCACTTACCTATATTGATTTATTTTAGTTTTCAAAAGTTTTTAAACATCAAGTAGGAGGTAAGTACCTAATATAATGTTAGGATATTTATTCGGATTGATTGTCTACATACAGAAAGTGTTTTTTCTCTAATAAATAAATAAAGTATTAGTAAGTATGTAACGGTTACATTGTTTTATTTCCGAGTGGACCTACTTGCATTGACGTTTAGGGGTTGTTCACAGTGAAATGTGTTGACGACGGGTTTGTTTATTACGGATATCTATCTATTGGTATGTACTTATTGGTAGCCTAACGATTTTTAACCCTTAGCTGCATAGTGATGTAATCAGTATATTTTTTTTTTCTAGCCGTCTCATCTACAGATTTTTTATTCTAAATTATTGTCAAAGGTGCAATTAATACGTATGAACGGCCACATAATTTAAGAAGGATAGGATTTAATTCAGACAAAAAAAAAAGACATGCAGTTAAGGGTTAAAAATTAATTGCCTTCCTAATAGGTACATCACAATGTTTGGATTGACAGGTAGGTAGGTAGGTAGGTAGGGTGGGTATGTAGGTACCTACTGAATAAGTAAAATAGAAAAGAATAATGGATGTTGGTTTTTTATTTTTTATTAGTCATGTATTGGCACTTATTATTAGTTAGGTTTTTTCACACGGTTTTTTAATTTTCTAAAATGTTTAAACACCAAGTAGGTAGGTAGGTACCTAATGTAATGTTTGGATTTTTATTTGGATTGATTGTCCGTCTACGTACAGAAATTTTTTTTTTTTTTTCTCTAATAAGTAAATAAAGTAATAGTAACAGTTACATTGTTTTACTTCCGAGTGGACCTACTTACGTTGCCGTTTAGGGGTTGTTCACAGTGAAATGTGTTGACGAAGGTTTTGTTTATTATGGATAATGTTATTTATGTGTCTGTATAAAGACTTGACTTTAATAAGTGAAATAAAGAGTATATTTGTTTTTTTTTTTGTATAATTTTTTTATTGACAGGTAGGTACTGAATATTAGTTTTGATTTATGTTTTTTTTTTAACAAAAACCAATTAGGTACTTACCCAATGTAATGTTTGGATTGATTGTCTACATACAGAATGACAATAATTATGTCTGAATAAATTTTGTGTAGGCTTTTTTATTTCTTTTAAAATTAGGAATACATTGTTGTTTTTTTTTTTGTTTTTTTTTTTTGTTTTAAACTCTGCAAACAGTGTTGTGGTCTATATGTGTGTTGTGGTAATATTAGTGCATTTCAACCGAATAATTTTAAAATTGTATTGTAAATTATTCTTGATTGTTGTTAATATTGGGGTTCTTTTGGTGGGCCATGAAAACTTTTTTGCTTGTGTTGGTTATTTTTTAATTTTTAAACCTTTGTGCTAGTTTGGTAGGTTGTTATGGTGATTGTGGTTGGTCCTTGATTATGTTATATAATTTTGTTCGTCTTTCACCGGTCAGGACACGAGTGATGACTTTTACCAGGTGTCGAATGTGCATTATTATTGGAAAAATAGTTGAATATTGCTTTTTTCGGTGTGTTTGTTGTTGTAGGGGGGTGCCTTTTGGGTGTATCTACCTACCTACTTCCTCAGTTGGAGCGTCGAAACTGCCCTTTGCTAGGTGTCGCTGTTGACATGGTTATTTTGAATGTTGATCTTTTCGTTCTTTTTATGCATTCATGTGATCGAGGAGACCTACTGGAGGTGCACATTCTCGACGGATGTGGAATTTTCGTTTTTATTATTGATTTATCGCTTGTGGAATTTTCTCGTGGCGTTTGTGTCTACGCCGTGTACATTTAGGCTCGGATATGTTGAAAATATCGTTATATCTATCGTTTGTTGTGCGTTAGTGCGTCAATGGGTGAATTTCAACAGGGACTTGCGCCTCGGCGTCGTCTACAGGCCGATAGTCGCCTCGAATGACTCCTCCTTTTCGTGTTTCCTGCTCGTCGGCGTCGTCTCGACACGAATTTGGACTTTTTTTTTTTTTTTTTTCAAATTTTTTTTTTTTCTTCTGAATTTTTTTCTGCTTTATTTTTCTTTCTTCCAGTGTTTTCTTCCGATTTTTCGTATCGTCGCGCATGCGCGGGATCGCACCAGCGGGCAGATCGCGGACGCGCGTACAAAGTGCCAGTTCAGGCGATGCTCAAATACGGCGAAGTAAGGGGGACTTTTTTTTTTGAAAAAAAAAAAGACGGGGCTTTTCTAACCCTCGAGTCTCTCGCGCAAAGTGCTCTAAACAGTGCACACTTGCACGAGAGGCGAAAAAAAAGACAGTCTACTACTCTTAACTATAACGTTAACACCCTGTGTGTCGATTTTTGGCCCAAGACTTGTATAAAAATCTTTGCCGAATTCGGCGCCTAGGTGTTTACGTCAACGCCGCGCGGGTGGGGGTAACTCTTGTTACTACACAACACACTGCAACCCCCGTGTGTGCGTGTGTGTGCGCGCGCGCGCGCCCTCACACACATACACGCAGCGACAATTAATATACACCTACCTATAATTATAAGGTGGTGTTCACATCGTGCGCCGGCAGATCGCGATTTAATTCGAGTCTGTCTCAAGAGGCGCGTCCCTATAAAGACAACAGAGTGTTGTCGTTCGTCGCTGGTTCACCACACCGCGTCTCTAAGGCACCGGGCGTAATCGTCATTGTGTCTACCCGACTGTGTAAGAAGAATTATTATAATATACAGTTGAGGAATATGGTACGTCTCGGTGAACGTTCGCATTTCCGGCGTCATGTGTCCCATCACTATTGACGGGCGCGTAGTACGCTTAGGTGTGCGTTTGTGTTAGTGTGTAAACACACTAAAATCGACAAACATCAAACAAACTAACTAACTACTTACTCGTCAACTCGATTCTCGATACCGATGTATCGAATATCGAGGAAGGAGAGGTTGTTGTTGTTCGTTGTTCGTTGGTTTTTAGCTCCCTGGTTGATC